>VRLP01001236.1:0-141351 GCA_009660295.1 Lophius piscatorius
AACACCGCCCCGCCGCCCCCCCCCCCCGGGCCCTTTTTTTAAAAATCCCAAAAGCGTTCAGGACCCACCCCCCCCCCCCCCCCCCCACAGCCGTCGCCGCCGCCCGCCGCCCCCCATCAGATGCCTCAAATCTCTCTAGCTGCCACTTTCAATGCGAATGTCTGCACCCTGTCGGCAAAACTCTGAAGAACAAAACACAAAGCCGGTAGCTGAATAATCTTCGTATTATCCCGTAATGACATCATTTCTCAGAGAAATGGCGGCTGCACCTATAAAAACCCGTCTCTCTCTTTTTCCCGCTCTCTGCCGGCTGATTCGACGGCGCTCCCCGCCGCTCCATTCATTTTAATCAAATGTTTACAAACGCAGCTAACAGCTTGGAATTTGGCGTGCAATAACGACGCCAGCTCAAACTTTGAAATGATTGCCCCCGCCAAACGCTAATTAGTTTGCGACGAGAGGTGATGCATTCAGGCTGTCCGATCACGGACGGGGAGGGAAGCAGCGTGAAACGGGGATAATTGAGCTCCTACCGTTCGCTCCTTCTACCGCCTTTTTTTCTCCTTCCGTTTGTTTCACCGCTCCGCTCGTTCTCGTTCTCCCTCCCACTGAACTTTCTCACGCCTCTTTCATCGTCCCCGCCGTAAATCCAGCCGGGTCGTCGTCTTCTCCTCTCCTAAACTCTCACCCGTAAACTCCTGCCTTCCTCCTCCTGCCGCCGTTTAATTTTTCATTTTCTGCCTCACCTCTCGTGCTTCTACACTCCCCACTTTTGCCCCCCCCCCCTCGTCTATTTGAGTACCGCTCCTCCAGCGTCTCCCACGTGTCTTCAGTGGAAGGCCCTCTGGTCTGAGCTAAATTGTGTTTACTGTTCACTGGTGCTCGTCTCTGAAGTGGGGGCCGCAGGTCCAGCGGCTTCCGCCTCGCCACTGCTCTGACTTTTTGTCAATGAAGGAGCCATTATCGCAAGTCTCCGAGCTCCGGATGGGCTTTGTGATGATGGAATACACGGTTAGAGTAAGCGAGGCTAAAGCTGCGCTAGCATTCCAGTGTCCCGGTGATGTTATAGCATGTTTACCTCCACGAAGGTCTATTTTACACTCCTGTGCGTCCGTCTGTTTGTTTTTCTGTCAGTTTGTTTTTCCGTGTGTTTGATTTTGTGAGAAGGATTACAGAAAAACTACTAAATGGATTTGCCTGAAATGTAACCCAGATGTAGTTTTTGGTATATCCTAGACGTGATAAGGTTTTTGTTATGTTATGTGATTCACAGCATTTACTCCTTGGATTCCTTTGATGTTTCTTTGGGTATGGACTTGGGTCTGTTTCTGGAATTCATTTTTTTCCTTTGATGTTTCTCTGGGTATTGCGTTGGGGCTGTTTCAAGATATCCTTTGATTCCTTTGATGTTTTTTGGGGTATGGACAGGGGGCTGTTTCTAGAGTCCATTTTATTCCTTTGATGTTTCTTATGATATGGACTTGGGGCTGTTTCAAGACATCCTTTGATTCCTTTGATGTTTGTTTAAGTATGGACTTGGGTCTGTTTCTGGAATTCATTTGATTCCTTTTGATGTTTCATTGGGTATGGCGTTGGGGCTGTTTCAAGAGTTCTCTTGTTTCCTTTGGCGGAGGAGAGGAGCAACTAGAGATTATTTGCGAGATACTCAGAGAGTTTGTTGGAGTTGTCGGTATATTTAGAGGCTGGTAATAACCAGACAAGTAGCATGAAGTTTTGCTAAATCTAGTGTACTATTGTTTTTTTTCTAGTTTTCAGAATTACGATCTATTATGTTTACAATAACGATGAATGTGTTTACTTGTCCACTTGATGAAATAATCTTTACACTGTAAAAAAAAAGAAGAATTTCTTTACTGATAACACAATTACATTAATTGTTCCTTCACACAGTTGAAAACCTGTTTATATTTCAAAATAAGTGCATTATCAGAATCATTTTTTTTTACTCGATCAAATTCTTATTCTTTAATCATCCATTTAAAGCCCAAGAGTCCATTTAAATACAACCCCTGGTTGACATTTTCTCCTTTCATGCAAATTGCAAGCTAGTCAGTTGAATGCTATAATGACCCGCTAATACTTTAGTGCAGAGCCTTTTTAACTCGCCGAGGAAGACGAGTGCCGAGATCTCACCTTCCGCCGCTGAACTGTGGGCGGAGGGAGGGAAAAGCTACTGCGAGATCATAATTGCTGTAAAAGATCAAGAGTGCTTCTGTTCAGGAAAGTGACTCTCATTAGTCGCGACACCACACGTCTGTCGGTAAAGTGAGACGTTTTCTGTCGTTGTTACAAACTGAAGATTTCTCCCGTGTGACTCGTCTGAAGCCGCGAAACAACCGGATCATGGATCATGTCAACCGACATTCTGCCAGCAAGCAAAGGGGAAATCATAAAATGTACTCTTCAAGAAATGAAACGCATGAGTGGTGCATTCATGGCAGCTTTAAAAAAAACAGAAAGAAAAAAGAAGAAAGTTTCCCACGTTTTTGTTCGAATCCCTAAGTGGTGAATAAGTAATAGAGAATTTACAGAAATCCTGCATCACGCATTCCCTGTTGTTGTGTTTACAAAATCACTGTTGACTGCTGGAAATGATTTTAATGAATGATGGAGGCGAGAGAAATTCAGCAGGCTGCATATTAAAGAGACTTGGTTGATTGGTTTCCCCCGCGTCTGTGCAAACAGAGTTTGATTATTCTTAACCTGCTGCGAGCGCCAGATGTTACAGATTTGTCAGTCATTCCACCACAGGTGAAAGTTGTGTATTGTCTCGGGGTGTCAGACGTGACCGAACCCACGGCTCGGTTCTGATTACGGCTGGAATTCACAGGTATAGAATGTGTAGGATTTAAAAAAAAAAGAAAAAAAAATTGTGTGTGTTTGTTGGTTTTTAAGAAAGAAGAAGAAGGAAGAGAAAACAACACAGAAATTAAATATTTCTTTGCATATTTTACTTATTTTTTGGGGCAAAATATCTTTAATACTCAAATTGTTTCAGGATGAAAATTTGTATTTTATTCAAGCTTCCCAATTTTAATTGGATGTTTTTAGAAAACTATTTGACCCTTATTAGACATGATTTTATGTTCGTATCAACTTACATCATTCTGTTTGGTTAAAGAAAAAGAAAAAAAAAAATCTAATTTAAAAAACAAATGAATTAAAAAAAAAGAAAAAAGAACTGAATAAAAAAGAAAATAAATAGATAAAAAAATCATTAAATAAGAAAGATTCTTCTCATCAAATAGGACTTCTCACTGGCCGTTGTAAATGTGTCCCTTTGACCGGTGGTGTCCCACAGGGCACCATCCTCGGCCCTTTATTCTTTAGCACATACCTGCTGCCACTGGGTCGTATAATAAACGGGTTCAGTCACATTTTTTTTCAATCAGAAATAATAGTGAGTTCAATAAAATGAGTTCAATCAAACAGTTGAGCAGGACATCAAAGGGTTAAGATCATACTCTACGTCACATGACCGCACCACCTCGATATAAAGCGGACGAAGAGAAACGAAACCTGTGTAAGACGTCTGTTCTGACTTTTAAGTGTCCTCTGGAAACACTTCAGTCGTGGTTGTGGTTTTTTGCAGCGCGCTCCCAAAATGCTGAAGCTACAGTTATTTTCAAGCTAGCTGTATAATCTAAAGCTCACAGACCTCCTGCACAGGGGAGCACTGGAGCGGTAAATACGCCGCCTTTCTACCTCGGCGACGAAGTTCAGTTGATCTCACTATTAAATCCGGTTCACGGAATGGCGCTCAATCAGTGGAGTACAACCAGAGAGATGTTAGAATAGCATTGTTTGTGTTTGTCTGACTGCACGTGTACACAAAACATAAGCTAATCACTTCCTGATTCGATTAGCCGCACCTGAAGGCATCATCTGTGAACCCCTGACATGGTTGGGATTAAAAGCAACAGAGTTTGTGGTCATCGGTATCAGTAAATCCTGTAAATTCTGGTTTTGATTGTGTTTGTACTCGACAACGTGGAGCTCGTACATCGTTAAAACGACAATAAGGATATTATCGTAGACGGCGTATATCGCACACGCCTAGTTCATAGGGAGTTTACCAAGCAGGGAATCTGCAACTAAAGCGTTAAACTATAAAAGCGGAGGTATAAGGAAGCTGGGGGAATAAGCTGTTTGCTAATGGTGCTTATCTTTTTGTGAGACTGAAGGTCATCTCCCATCCCTCCATGTTTCTCCCAGTCCAACGTCCCTCCTCCCCAGGGGGATCCCGAGGCGTCTCCGGCGAGATAAGATAAGCAGTCCCTTCAGTGAGTTCTGGTGGTACCCCAGGGTCTCCGCCCAGTTGGATGTGACTGATAAACCCAATGAAGGCGCCCTGGAACCATCCGGGGGAACAATTTCTACTGACTCCTTTCAATTCAACGGAGCAGCTGCCCTATTCCGAGTTCCCTCCGGGCGTCTGAGCTCCTCACCGTTTCTCTGAGGCTGAGCCCGAGCCCCGCCGCCAAACAAAGGAAGCTCATTTTGGCCAGTTGCGTCCGTGACCTCATTCTTTTAGCCGCTACAAAGACGCTCGTGACCACAGCTGAGCTCTCGCTCTTCACCGCGAGGGACCGGTGCAACACCAGCCCGTCATTAGTTCATATGATATTAGTTTATGTTTTAATGAGATAATGAGATAACACACATCTGACCTGGGAATGACTCCCCAGGGATGAGCTGGAGACGGTTGCCGGGGAGAGGCACGCATGCCATCGTGACCCGTCGCAGGATAAGTGGAAGAAAATGGATGGATGAATGATGAATAAAGAAAAGCGTGATGTCATACATTCATCCGTGAGTCTTAACTTTGCAGAAATCACGGAGCACGGTTCCAGATCTTATGGATCACATCTCCTTCATCTTCATCACAAAGTCTCAGTCTCTCAGCCTATTTAGCCTCGTGCTCATCTTTGGGGACATCATTTCTCAATCCTTGATGTGAGAGTCGTTGAAAGTCCAAATTTGGTGCATTTGAATCAACTCCAGGAGATTTATCTTGTATTTATCGTATTTCACACTATTAGTTCATATTTTACTCACTAGGGGGAGCTTCTTCACGAAAACACTGGTTTTCAAACACAGCTTCGTATAGTTCAAACTTGGTCCATATGAATCGACTGGACGAGATCCAGCTTCTATACGATATCATATTTTACACTAACAGTTCATATTTTACTCAGCAGGGGGAGCTCTTTTACAAAAAACACTGTTTTTTAGACATAATCTTGGGATTGCCTGTAAAACGCAGAGGATTGGGGGGATTTATCAGGGATATATTCTTGCTATTGGTGACGGCGGCGCAGTCCTCGGATCAGGAGCGGTTCTGAACGTTGAACAACGGCGAGTTACGATGATGTCATCTTCAATCTCTGGTGAGTTCATCTGCTCCGTTCGTTGGTCCTAAAACATTAAACTGTTCTCCTTTGGTCCGACTCCTGTTTCCCACCCACTAAACCCCTCAGAGGAGAGCCGGGTCCAAACAATCACATCACGCCATCGATTGTTGCTGGCGCCGCGTTAGCCTCGTCAGCGCTGACTGCTCCTTAACTAGCGGGAGGTAAATATTGCTCGCCCCCGGGGGCTGATTGAACATATATATATTTATATGTTAAAGGAAGGTAATCAGACATCTGATTGCCAGAACTCTCACCACAAAGTGTGACTGGAGAGAACGCTGAGAGGCATTGTGGGTATTGCGGGGTAAGTGTTTTGTGTCCTATGACTTGTGGGCATAATTATTTCTCTCACGTCACTCGCGCAGCGAACGCCTCCTTTTCCCTCCGTGCTCCCTCGGGCGAGACCGACTCCGCCCATCGGATTCCTGGCACAGACGATAGTCCGACGGTAAAAAGCAGATATTCGTGCCCCGCCGTCGCAGTGTGTCCAAAGATAAAAGCTTTCTCCCTCTCTATCCGGCTTTCCATCAATAAAGAGGAACACGGCGTGAAGGCAAAGCCCGTTCTCCTCCGCGCTCCAAATGTCGCCGCGGTGCAATGCGGAGGGTGTCATCTGTAATGAATAGCCCTGAGGTAATTAGAAAAAAGGCGGCGCTGGTCCCGGGGGGAAAAACAAGATTGGGAGAAAAAAAGGGGGATGATGAATAAACAGAAAGCATAACAAAACCAAAAAAAAAAAAAGCGGAGGAGGATGAGGAGCAGTGGGCCGTCGTGGTTAGGCTTTTGTTGTTGCTACTCTGTGCTGCTTGTCGGACGATGAAGGCGCCTCCTGCCAATTAATTAACCGGTGGAGTAAAGAGGCTTCACCCCGTCTCCAGCTCTCAACAGCACCACCCACTTGTCTGATCAGGAGGAGGTGTGTTTGGGGTCATGTTGAACACGAGAGGATTTATCTCAGAAACTCTTCCCTCTATCGTTACTTAACTTAATGCATAGATTCATTACATCATCAGAAAGTTAGGGATATTATGGAGGCGTCACTCCACCTCTTCCTCCGCCTCCACCTCCCCATCCTCATCTTTCGCTGCATCCGTCGGCACAGCCGTCGCAGATACTTCTTGTTAACGATATATAACTCAAAAACTATTTGATGGATAATTTTCAGATTTTGAACCCACATAAACTTTTGTGCGAGAAAGAAGTTCATCAAATTTGGGAAAGGTCGGTTGTATACTTCCAACACTAGGGGGAGCTTTATCTCCCAAAGTTTTCGGCCATAATTTCTCAAGCGTTCGTCCGATAAAGTCCAAATTTGCTGCAAATGAATCCAGTCGGGGATTTCTATCTTGTAAATATTATATTTGACTATAGTAGCTCATATTTTACCCACTAGGGGGAGTAAAAAACACTATTTTTAAGACATACCTCAAAATCTATGTCATTGATCATTTTCAAAATTTACACCCACGTGAATTTTAGTTCGAGGAACAACTGGATTGATTTAAGGAAAGTTGAGTTTTATGTTACTAACACTAGGGGGCGCTTTACCTCAAAAGTGTTTTGATCTATAATTTCTCAACAATTGATCGGATTTAATCTAAATTTGGTACCTATGAATGGATTCAAGGAGCTCAATGTCGTTTATATCATTTTCCCCATATTTTAATATCTAATCTAAATCTAATAGTTTATATTTTACTCACTTCAGGCCGCTTTTAAGCTTTTTTTGCTTAAAATACTGTGGAAATAATATCACATTTAACTTGGGGTGTTCTATAAGGGGGATCGCTTGTACAACGAAAGGGATCGGGGACTTTTCGGGGGTTCAGCCTTGCCGTCGTGGATTACAGCGTGGTCTTTTAAAATTCTGAGCTTTCTCCGACTGTAACTGTTTTCCCGTTTGCCATGGAAACACGTCTGCAGCAGATATGCCATTCTGTGCACATGACACATCACACACATATAAACCAGGAGAAGTTGTTGTGCATTCTGATATTTTGAACTTTCTGCAAATTGTTTATCTCATGGAAATGTGTTTTTAAAGCGACTTCTGAGGTCACTCATCTTCTGAACTGCATTTCCAAAACACTCAACTCACAAAGTAGTGAAGGATTTCATTAAAGTGGAAAACTTTTGTCTTTTTCAGATAACTCTTGCTTTCAGTCAGTGAAGATACTCCATCCTGTAGTTAGTGGAAACAGGCAGAGCTAAATCTGGACTAGATAATGGATTTATGTTTGTTAAGTGGACATGCAAAAAAGCTGGAATTGCTCTTTGTCAGCATCATGTAACCATAGAAACGAATACGTTTTCATAACCATGTTAATAACTCGTTACTTCTTCAAAATCTTCATCGCGGATCCTTCATGTCAATGTGATAACCCAAAAACTGTTTCATAGACCTCAGTGTGAGGAAGAAATGGATTGATTTTATGGGAATTTCAGTTGCATATTTCTGCCAGTAGATGGAGCTTTATCTCAAAAAATCACTGTTCTCAGGTCATAAATAATCAACCTTGGGTCTGATGTAGTCCAAATATTGTCCGTATGAATCGACTGGAGGAGATTTATCTCGTATTTTACTGCGATTGTTCATATTTCACTCACTAGGGGGCATTTTTACGTTTGCAAAATACAGTTTCTTAGCCCTGATTTCTCGGCCGTATGTTTATTATGTTTATTTTGTCTAAATTTAACTCCTATGAAATCAGTGATGTTATTCCTGAGCTCAGAAAAACCAGTTAATTGTATTTTTATCTTCATCATTGAGTCACTATGGGATCTGATCCTAGAGCAGATCACTGACTTTATAGAAATAGTTAGGTTGAGTCAATAGGGACTGTTTGAGATTATTAATGAGTTTAATTTGAGGAATTCAATCAGGGGGATTGCTTTTTTAAAAAAAAATGAAGTACACTATGCATTTATTATCTTAACCACGTGCTTTATGTTGTTTCAACATGAATTTTTAATGATGATGAAGAGTTGATTCATCAGGACTTGCAGAATAAACTAAAGAAATAATGTCATTTTTTTTTTTATGGATGGAAATTTGAATTTTACCGTCATGGTTGTGTTTGTTTTGGATCACAGTGAATTTCTCAAGGCCAGTATATTTGGTCGTATAATTAATCAACCTTTGGTTTTGGTTTGTGTTTTGTTTTTAAGGCATTGAAATAAAAAATCTAGAGGAATTGTTCGCCGCCTCAGGTTTTTGAACTGATCTACGTCCGACACGCGTCATGTTGTTAGATGCATTGATCCCGACTCACTTAAGCTTAGCTTAGCTGCGGCCACATCGACGAGTGGAGAAAAGGTTGGTCATCGTTGAATGTGACACGGATCGGAAAAGAAAGATGCAGGCATTGATGGACGAATCAATATTCACCACTCCGAGCCTCACAGCAGACTTCCTGTCAAAAGATGGCTGATAACAATCAGTGTGAGCTCCTTCCTCCTCAGATGATTCACCTGTGCAGCCGGGTTTGGTACGTTCTAAGGGAGTTGGTCACTCTTTTCTACGTGAATCGACAAGCAAAGGAGAACATGCGTTGTTACAGAAGAACACTCGCTACCTCCACCAGGACGAGTATGTTTTTACTGTGGTTTTTCTGTTTGTTAGCAAGATTAAGGGAAAACTAACGGATGGATTTGCACAGAATTTTACCCAGAAGTAGTTTATGGTCTATCCTAGAGATGATCCAGGTTTGATGATGTTACATCATGACCTCGCAAAGTGACGTCATAATAACATTTTCTTATCCGTGGCAAGATAGGGAGCTTATAGAGTCTTTTTTGATCGCAATAATGTCTGCGTTGGTTAGAGCTGCGCCCTGGCGGACATTTTCGGAGACTGATTTCTAGTTGTACATGTAGTTATTATTGATTTTAAGAACGACTGAAGAGTTTTCAATCCAAACTTCTGTGCATTTCCTCCCACCTGTGGCGGGATATACAGGAGAAAGAGAGAGAGAGATGAGTAGCCTTCATGAAACAACGGCAAAATAAAGGTGTAGAATGAGAAAATACATAAGTGAAATGACCTGAAGATGGAGTTTAGGTGCGATAACTAACTAGCACTCACTGTGTTCCAGGTTTATTAAACAACAGCTCTGTGACGAGGTTTAAGGTTTAATTTATACGACTTGACTTTCATTGCGTTCTCCGAATCCGGTGTATGGCGGCAGGTTCCCTGACTTGTTTCTTGTTTGTTATATTTAAGATAATTGATTTTTCATACGAGCGCGCTGTGGGTCATCTGAAGTGTGACTTTATTATTCAGATGACGCCCGCTGTAGCTGAGAGAGAGGGCGATTGCCTGTTTTGTGCAAAAATGGAATCCGGGAAAAACGAGAGAAATACCGGAGAGTCGGCGATGCTTTGATGGAATACAAGCAAACCTGAAACACACAAACACGCACATTTTTAAATAAGATCGGAATCGGCATTTTTTTGGAATAAATTTCAAGTGTTCTCGGAGTCTTTCCTTCTTCAAAAAGTTCAAATCTGCTTTCAGATTGGCACATTTTTTATTGTAATATTTGCCTATTTTATATTTCTTGTCAGCCGATTATTCGTCTGTTGCTTGTCTTGAAATTTAAAAAAAAAAAAGGTCACTCCCACAGCAGACCTCGGACCTTCTTCATCTTCACCTCTGCTGGCAAACTGAGAAGGAAAGAGGGTTATTGGCTGAGTGGAAGTAATTCCGTACTCTTAGCTAGCTGAACAGCCGGCTGCTGGAGACGGAGGAGTTAAAGGGTGGAGAGGAGAAGGAGAACAGAGGGAGGGAGCAGAGGATCCATCAGGAATGAGAGGATATGAGCCGAGGGGCGAAGAAATGCTGGCGGTCGCTGGCGGTTACACCTCAAACGGCTTTCCAGGAGGGTAGTGAAGTCTGAACACATCCACTATGTTAATGTTGTGGAAACACACTTTAAAGCAGGTCCACCTCTTCCTCTTTACTGTGTATCCATTAAAAACTAGTCCTGAGCTGTCGTCCCTCACAGTGGGGGTTTATCCCCCCGAAAAAGCCCCCACTCCTCTGTGTTGTACAAGCAATCTCCCCTGATTGAACTCCTCAGATCAAATGTGACTCATTAATAATCTCAAACAGTGACTCAACCTTAACTATTTCTATGACGTCAGCAGTCTGTTCTAGGTTCAGATCCCACAGTGACTCGATGATGAAGATAAAAACAGTTAACTGGTTTCTCTGAGCTCCGGAATAAAACAAGACCGGTTTCCTTGTGATGATCCATGTCAGCTAAATTCAGAGACAGTTGGAATTCTGGTTGGGAACTTAGAGATGAAAAACTCTAGAGTACAATTTGATATAAACAAGATAGATTTACTCCGGTGGATAAAATTCGGACTAAATTTGGACTAAATCGGATCAACGGTTGAGAAATTATGGCCCTAAAACCTTGGTTTTTATAAGATAAAGCGCCCGCTAGTGTTGGAAGTATGCCACTGACCTTTCTCGAAACGTATCCAATTCTCCCTCTCACAAAGATCTGAGTGGGTATAAAATTTGAAAATGATCCGTGAATTTTCTTTTGAGCTATTGCGCTAACGCTAGAGTTCTGCGGCCATGACTCCTTCAGCGATGACCCCAACGTTTCCAGGATCTAAAAACAAATAAAACGTTCTGACAAAGTGTGAATAAAGCTGGTGAATGAATTGTAAAGCATCAGGAATGTGTGTGCGTGTACAATTTTAGAAAGCGTCATACCGAATCAACATGCTGAGTCACAGGCAAAGATGTTGAAACAACGGCGACGGTTTCAGTCTCACATTGGTCGTTTGATCAAAGGGAAACCGTAAACAAAGCTGGGATTTGAATTAAAAACTATTTTTTTGTTTAGTTTTTTTGTGAGTAAGGTCATCACTTGGGCTTGAATTCCTCCTGGTGTGTTGATCTGACATGTTGTGCGTCACAGAGATGTTGTTGTGCAGGACACGGTATAAATAGAAGGCTCTATTTCCATTCAGTGAAGCTTCTCATTAAAACACACTGACAAGGACTCTGATGCTCGTCATCTTCATCAACCACCCCTCCACCCCCCTCCCACCCCACCCAAAACTGTGCTGGAAGAGAAATGTCAATCATTAAGGCGCTTTAAAAACACATGTAGAAATAAGCCTCCCCCAAACATCCCCATCAGCTCGGATCAGCTGGGACCGCCGTCGTCGCGGGTTCTGTCATCAACTTTTCGTTCTCCTCGCCGTCGCGGAGTAACTAATCGGTCAACGATGAAGCGACACTCATCATCGTTATTGATCACGTTAACGGTTGACAGTTCAGTCACTGCGCGGCTAATGTGGCGTCGACAGGTTTACAGCAGGATTATTTATGATATGAGGGTTTTATGTGATGAGCGTGGGTGAACGAGCTTTAAGCTTTAATTAAATTTTTTTTTATAATTGTTGACGCTGAAGCGGGCTTCTCGCGTGTTTCCGCCTGTCGTCCTTTTAAACAGTTAGAAAATTAAAAAGTTTGCCCGGGTCATCGGCCACAGGCGGCTAATTAAGCTAACTTTAGCTCATGGAGTTGTTTTGAAGGAGTTTATAATGTTTTTAGCTGACTTATTTTCACACAGCAGAGTCCTGATGAAAGGGCTAACTAACAAACTATGTCATGGATCATTTACAAATTTCATAGACCTTAGTTTGAGGAAGAACTGGGTTGATTTTGGGAAAAGTCGGTCGACATTTCCGCCAATAGGAGGAGCTTTATTTCCAATATAATAGTTTTGGGTCATGATTTCTCAACCACTTTATAAACTCAGTGCACAAGAATCGTCTCGAGGAGGTCTATCTATGTTTTAAAAAAAAAATCATATTTAATTCAAAGAGTTTGTATTTTATTCACTAGGGGGAGCTCTTGGTACAAAGTTTTTTGGGCATAACCTCCTAACCGTTGGTCCGATTTAGTCCAAATTCGGTGCATATGAATGGACTCAAGGAAATCTAAGTCATTAGTTTTGTGTTGCGAAAAAAAACAAGTTTTTGACCGTTATTTCCCAACCATCAGTCCGACTGTGTCTAAATTCCAAATGAATTGAAACAAAGAAATGTGTCTTGTTTTATTCCTGAGATCAGAAAAAACAGTTAACTGTATTTGTCTTCATCATTGAGTCACGGTTGAGTCAATACGGACTGTTTGAGATTATTAATGAGTCCCATTTCATCTGAGGAGTTCCATCAGGGGGATTGCTTGTACAACGCAGGAGATTGGGGGCTTTTATGCTGATATACACGTGCTGTTGAGGACGACAGCGTAGGACTGGTTGTAAATTCACGTTTGGGCCGTCATAGCAATTACATGGACTTGCATGTCGGAGCAGATAAGATTCAGGTCCCGCCTGAACTGGACTCTCGTAGACATGCAGGTCGTGTCTCTTCCCCCCCGACTCATGCAGGAGGAACGTTTCCCCTCTAGTCAACAACACCGACCACCCGCCCGACAGCAGGTGTGTCTGTGACCCTCTGCTGCAAACAGGTTGATAAGCCCGAGTTAAAGATAAATCCACTTTTTAATTTCAGAAGTTTAAAAGTAAACCCTGAGCCCCCCAGATAAGAGCGGTCACGGATGTGCATGCTAAATTCTCCAGAAGGTCCTGGAACTCTCGCCGGCTGCGGCGCCGCTTCTCCCAGCCTGTGCAACAACGCAAAACTCCTCACCGCGTTCAAAACTCCGGCTGAAGTTGGATGTTATTTGCATTTCATCAGTCATGTTGGACCCTGTTAGATCGACTCAGCTGTAGGGGGGTCAGCTGTAGGGGGGTCAGCTGTAGGGGGGTCAGCTGTAGGGGGGTCAGCTGTAGGGGGGTCAGCTGTAGGGGGGTCAGGATTAACCGTCTCTGGAATCAACCGCGATTAAAAGCGACACGCTGTTATAATCCAGAAAATATCTACGGACTAAGATGTCTCACGAGAAACGGTCATGAGTGAGGCGCGAAGAAATCTCTCATCTGGAGTCACGTTGTGTGGGTGAGTGTGTGCGTGTGTTTGTGTGAGTGTGTATGTGAGTGTGAGCGTGAGTTTGTGTGAGGGAGCGTGAATGTGTGTGTGTGAGTGTGTGTGTGTGTGTGTGTTTGTGCGTGTGTTTGAGTGTGAGTGTGTGTGAGTGTGGGAATTGTGAGCATGAGCGTAAGTGTGTGTGTGTGTGAGTGTGAGTGTGTGTGAGGGAGCGTGAATGTTTGTGTGTGTGTGTTTGTGTGTGTGAGCGTGTTTGTGTGTGTTTATAGCTGCTGATGAAAGGCTGTAATGTTTGTGTTTTTAGCTGCTGATGACACTGTTATATTTGTGTTGGATGTGCTGAAACATCAGTTTTAGGGGCATTCAGCCGAAAACAGTTCCTGTTATGGTAATTTACTCTGCTTACATGAGTAATCAGACTAGCGGTAACCACGGCGACATCAACTGTCTGACAGCGTGAACACTCAGTGCTTCTTCTAGTATCAACACCTTTCAGCCATATCATTATAACCACTGACAATGGCGTGAATATCATTGACTATGTGGTTACCATGGTTACCTGTCAGTGGGCGGATATGTTCAACAGCAAGGGAACATTTAATCCTGACGTTTGAAACAGGAACATTTCAAACAAGCCAAAGGATCACTGGCCGTGTTGTCCGAACCCATAGAACCGCTTCTGCAGCACAAACTGGCTGAAATGCTGCTGGTTCTGCTATAAGGGTGTCAGAACACACAGTGACGTCACAGAGCTTTTAGGGTGCCTTCACAGTATAAGGCAGGTGGTCTTAATCTTATGGCCGATTGTCTGAAACCATAACAGGATACCGTGACAGATTTTTCACATTGTGGTTCGCAGGAATGTTTCGGCAAATATAAAATTGTTCATCTTATGTAACGAGTTCAAGAAAAAGAAATTCCATTGACGGTTTTTTCCCCCGGCATGTGACCCGGCCAGCGTCGACCCGCGGGCCTCCTGTTGGTGGTCATTCAGTGATCACAGCTGCTGCTGCTGCATGAGCGCCGCACACCATCGGCTCCAGGCCGCCGGAGAAAAAACGCCGTCATGAACTCACACAGGCTGCTACATCTGTGCGTTCGCACTACGACTATTACTCTCCACTGCAGAACGAATCCAAACCCGATTACGTGTGTTTTCTCTCCGAAGCGGTGCGGTCAATAAAAAACCCGACACAACAACAAATAAATCAATTAAGAGGATGAACATTTATGTAATATCCCCCAATCTTTCCCTCCGCTCTCGTCTTCCTTCACTTATAGCGATAACGTCTTCTAGCAACATGGAGAGGATGAACTTCCCTCCTTCACTGAACTCCTCCCATCAGTCCTTTTTCTTGAGGCGTGAACCCGCCTCGGTCCCGACGCTACGCTAAATCTGGCAGGTTGACTGTGTTTACAAGAATTAGAGAGAGTCGTGTGCAGATCTGAGACAGAGTGTAGGTTTATTTTTATTTCTATTTAACTCTTTAACGTCCTGTTCAGCTTTTAAGTTGAACTAAGAGAGTAAGGGGCCAAGGAGGGAGCCCTGGGGGACTCCACGGGTCAAAGGGGCGACGGGGGGAGGAAGATCTTGAAGAAGAACTTGATAAGTGGGACTTATTTTGCCATATCAAAGCATGTAAGGACTTACTTAAGAGTTTTGTAACTTGATAGAAGTAAAAAGGTCTAATAAGTGTCAAATTAAATTTTTTTTTACTATTTTTCCATAAAGTCAAAATTACATGAAATAATTTTGAAAAATAACGTTTTTTTTAACTGTTTGAAAACAAAAGAGAGAAGTTTGAAAAAAACATGTTGGCATTTTATATTAACTTAAGACGGTCTAAAATAAGAAATATAGATAATTTTTCCCTTTGTTTGTTCTCGATGAGGACATCAAAGGGTTACTAGGCGACGCTTGCCTATTTCCTTTGATTCCTTTGATGTTCATTTGTAGTTGGAGCTGGGGGCTCATTTTCAAGAGTTCCTTTGATTGCTTTGATTTCCCTTTATGGGTGGAGCTAGGGTCTCAGTGGCCTGAACAGAGACGCTGAAGTGGAAGGCGCAGGAGATGCGCGGCTAAAGAGTCTTTGAGAGATACTCAGCATTTGTTGGAGTTAGCTCCGGCTGCTTTTTCTAGTTCTGGTATGTTTTCATCAATGGTGCCGTCTGACTCAGAGGTTTGGTGCAGTCGTCACTGCACATCAATGCAGTGGAGGCTTTTTTCCCTGCACACTCTCCTAATGGAACCAACGAGACGGTCATAAAACAGAGCGCTCTCCAACGTCTGCATCATCTACAGCGTACATGTGGCACTGATGGCTGCAGAACATGATTCATGGCCACTACCTGAATATTTTCAGGGCTACTGGACATCTTGTTGAACACAGACACATTTTCCCGAGCACAGGCTCTCTGTCCTGCGAGGCTAGCGTTCGAGGCTACGCTGCTGCAGGATTCCTAACATTTCTGGGTCAGATAGAAGCCATAAATCTTTCTTATTGAAGATGTCACCAGGGCGCCATCCCGCATTCAAATAATGAAAAAAAACAACAAAAAAACTAAAACCACAGGAGAAAAATAAAGGGAAAATTGTGTCGACGTGTTTTGGAGAAAAGGGGTAATTACGGCGCCGCTGTCCTTGATCGGGAGATGAAATTTTCATTTATGGAAAAAAACTTGGAGCTTTGGAGAATCCTTCGGAGAGTTTGAATGAAAGTGGTGAAAGAGCACAGACATTTCCCGCCCCCCCCTCATAAAGCTTTCTATTACATTATACTATAACGTTATTGTTTGAGGCCAAACGCAGCAAGAGCAGTTTGCATCTTTTGAGACCTTGAATGCGCCTTGCAGGATTAAAACTACGCCACCAGTTATTTTATCAAACTTTCAAGGTTGCATCTTCCTCCCGTTCTGAGCTGCTCCTCTGGCTAATGCCTACTCGTGAAAGCACGGGAACCCAGCATCCATTTAACAGACTCTTTCATCATCGTAATGTTTGATTTGATCATTTTATGTCTTCCGATTGTCACTCGAGGCGCTGAAGGAAAGTCTCCTTTGTAAAACGGAGCCGCAGGATTAGACGGAGACTAATTAAGTATCGCAAAAGCCTCCGAGTCGCTTTTCGCCTCCGAATACAGTTTCATATAACAGTAATCCTGTACGTCCACCGCCACTGGAGACCGCGGATTGTTGGCTTATATATAGGAATGATGCAATAGATTTCGCCGTGTCCATTAACAGATCATTTGACAGTGTAATTAAAAACAGCTTGCAGTGTTGAATTAATCAATTCCCCCGAGAAGGCTTGCGAGATAAGCTGAGAGCCGGAGATCAGGAGGTGGGGTACAGTACTTAGATATTTTGGAGTGCAAATTGACGAGCACTGTAATTAAACTGATATCGAGACTAAAATTATGAATAGTGAGATTGACATATTTGCATCGATCAGCCATAATATTATAACCGCCTGACTTAGGGGCCAACGGTTGGTAATCTTCTTTTGTTTTTGCAAAAGAAGACCCCCATAGTCAACAGAATAGGAACTATTAGAGTAAAATGTGATACACACAATATAGATATCTTGGGGTCGATTCATATGGACCCAATTTGCACTAAATCAGAACCACGGTTGAGAATTTATGGCTTGAAAACATTTGGAGATGAAGTTCCCCCTACTGGCGGAAATATGCAACTGACCTTTCCGGTTCTTCCTCGCGCTAAGCTTAGGGGGGGTTATAAATTTTGCCCCTAGACTGTTGGAGGATATAAATACATAATTAATTTCCTGCATTTTCTGTGCATGTTATGTAAAATAGTTCAATTTTGCAGTACGGCACAAAACATCACAATAAAACGCCATAAAAATGACGTTACAGGC
Organism: Lophius piscatorius; assembly: GCA_009660295.1. Classification (NCBI taxonomy): domain Eukaryota; kingdom Metazoa; phylum Chordata; class Actinopteri; order Lophiiformes; family Lophiidae; genus Lophius; species Lophius piscatorius. Next base: position 17,296 of record VRLP01001236.1, read on the forward strand.
CTGATTGTTCATTTTTCTATTTTTTTCTGAGCCCTTTTTCAGTTCACATTCGTACTTAATGAGACCTGTATTTAACTCTAATGTGAATTCATGACTCATGAGCCGAACCAACAACGGAGAAAGACGTTTCAGTCAGGAAAGACAGAGAATAAAGAAAAGACGAGTGATTTATTACAACAGACGATTTGGGTTAGTGACTCTATTAGAGGCTTTTATTTTTGAGAAGATTATGATTAAAGCAGCAGTGCGGCATATCTGGATGCTGGTGGTGGTGGTGGCGGCTGATGACTCTGCTGAGACTGATGAACGATGTGGATGAAGGATCTGGGAGGACTAGGCAGACATGGTGGCGGGTACGTGAACCAGCAGCATGAAAGAATAAGATGAAGTCATCAGCTGATGGGCGTGGTCTAATCACGCAGGTGTGTCACAGCGATTTGACGGATGAGACTACCTGAATCAGAGCAGCTGATATCAGATGATGCCTCAGACCATGAAGCAGGTAACTGAGACTGAGCATGTGTGAAAGGTGAGAATGATAGAGTAGAGTGAGCAGAGGCCGAGTGCGCAAGAGGATAGTCCATCTGATTGAACTTCAGGAAGATTTTCATCTGTGACACACTAGATGTTATTCCGATGCGCTAGCAGACTGTGAGCAGTTTAATATCTGTGTGGTCGTCATCTCTCCTCGCTGGATGTTGCTGATGGATGGCCACAACATTCGGGGAGTATGCACAAATAAAAAAAAAAAAAATCAGAGACGCTTTATGAAAGACTCAATCTGATCAAATCTGACATGAGGATTCACCCGGACCTGAAAAAAAACCTCTCCCTCTACTTCGTCTTTGTCTTCTTTCAGCCGTTTCTTTTAGTTGCCGCCACAGAGGATTTATCTACCCCACCCCCACGTCTGGAACCAGTGGGTAGGTCTCACTGGTGTTTCAGTGTGGATGGAGAATCACTAACATTTACGAAAAAAGACAAACCAACATAAAAGAAACACTCGGAGGTGTCATTGATCGGATGCTTGTACGGTCGATGAAACAGCATCGAGGGCCCTCTAAGGCTCCGTTACACCGGGCGGAACATGTAGTCCAATGTTTCCCCGCGTCCCCCTTTAGTGGGGGAAACATGAATTGGCATCTAGGGTGACTTTCTAGGCTGATATGTAGACACAACATATCGTAACGCCGCCCTGGGCCCCCGATTGTTTGGACGCAACGGAACGCAGCGCAGCAATGGTGGCTTCAAAATGGTTCCGTTCCAAGTGGAGGGAGTGTGTGGCAGTGGCCGACACACTAGAAAGTTAGCTGGGTGGTATTAGCCTCCATAAGAGTTAGTAGTTCCTTTTTTACTCAGGTGTGAAACATATTTGTCATGTGATCAGATAATTATAAGGCTTTGCTGCTGCTTTAAGAATCCATTCATTCATACAGCAGGTCTCCTTTTATCAGGTTACTCCACTCCACCTCCGACAGCCTCCGAAGTTTCTGAGGCTATAACATGATTATAAACTGCTAACAGAATTAGAAATATTATAATTAGAGGTGCAACAATTGATCTGCACCGGGAGGTCTCCATCGGCCGGTCGTCTCACAAGTAAACCAGAAAAAACACAAAGCTCGCAATTTTCAACTCAAGTAAAGACCAAATAATGCGTCTCTTCAATCCCGAAAATGTTCAGCCCAATGAACTTAATCGCACATTTCAAAATGAATCACCCCGAGGAACGTATTAAATTAAGCTGCTGGGCTTGAGCTCAGAGCTAGCCACGAAGCAGCCGCATGTTTTTATATGTATTCTGTAATTTATCATTTTAACGATATCGTAACGATAAAAGAAGTTCTGGCGGAACCGACCCCCGGAAATATCGGCACGACGACCTTAATCACGCATTTCAAATTTTCTCCCCCCGAGGATCATAGCAAGTTTAGAAGTCAACGTTAGCAGAACAAAGCTAACATAGAACGAGTCTTACAATGTTTTATTTTCACTTCGTAAATACACACAGTTGGTTTAAGGACGGAGGGTCCATTAAATTCAACAGGTCAGAATACATACACAATACTACCACTGTATTCCTTCAAAATAAGAGCATTTAATATACATTAATTGTTATGGTTTTTAAAGTTTAAAGGAAAAAAAACCCCTCAAAACCTCAAAAACTATTTCATGGGTCATTTTAAAGTTTCATATCAGGAAAAGTACATCAAGGAAGGTATATTTGGGAAGGTCGGTTGCATGTGTCGGACACTAGGGGGAGCTGTCACAACACCGCTTTCAGGCAATCATTTCTTCACAGTTTGTCGGTCCGATAAACTTGATTTAACACATGGTGTGGGGGATTATGGGAGTTTTTTTTCTGTACCCTTGATAGCTACTTTAGAATTAGACCTATGCTGCAAAAGTATACCCCCGAAAGGTCCCCGATCCCCTGCGTTGCACAAGCAATCCCAAAAAAGAAAACTCCCCCTAGTGAGTAAAATATGTACTATGAGAGTAAAACACAATTTTTAATAGATAAATCTCATGAATCCATTCATTTGCACCAAAATCCTACCGGCGATTAAGAGGTTTAGATCCGAAAAGCAGAGTTTTTCGTGAAACGCTCCCCCTAGTGAGTAAAACAAGAACTCCACAGACACTAAACATTTCCACGAGTCATTTTAGTCACAGGAAGTCTTCATGTTTGGTCCGTTTCTTACATCGTGAAAGACAGTGAAGCTTCTGAATCGAATGTCTTCGTCCGCATCTTACGTTTGCGATCCTGCGGACCGACAAGCTCCGCCTCCTCAGCGACGGAGGTAATTCTGTGCAGCGGCAGGTTTCTGGAGGAGTCGGAGGAGAGAGAGCCTCCTTCGCTCAGCTGCAGCAAACAAACAGTAAACTCTATTCCCTCCTGCGAACGTCTGAGCGCCCGCCGAACCTCCAGCCTCATTCCCGCTCTGAATTAACTCGCCTAAATGGGTCGAAGTGTGCCGGGGAAACAAACGCCGGCTCTCCCTCTCGGAAGAGGCACAAAGGAGCAGCACAGAAGCAGATCTTTTGAAGGGAGTCTAAAAAGGGAATTAAGCAGGCCTGTCAAAAAATTAAACTGGCTCCGGTTTGAAATGGGATTCTTTGAGCTCTTCTCTTCTGCCTCGCAGTTCTTTCTTCCAGAGAGAACCGGGCCCTGCCAAGAAACTGCAGTCCACACTGCAGATCTTTGTCCTCGTGGACGACCGTCTCACACTGATCCTGCTTCTCGTCCTGTAATGAAGACTCTTGTGGCTTCCTTTCAATCCACAACGTTAATAGTTGAACTGGGCCGGTACTTATCGGAAAAAACGATCAGACGGAACCACAGATTCCCGAACGGATTTACATCCAACATGTCTGACTGAGAAGTATTACAGCTATAAACAACTACAGCACTGTCATCAGCAGTTATAAACTAAAACATTACACACTGTCACCTGCAATTATAAACACAAACATTACAGACTGTCATCAGCAACTATAAACACAAACATTACACACTGTCATCAGCAGCTATAAACACCACATATCATAACGCCGCTTATGATATGTGGTTTTGATGACATCAAAACACTGTCTATAAACACAGCCATAACGCACCTATCAGCAGCTTTAAGCTCAAAGACTTCACATTGTCATCAGCAGCTATAAACACAAACATTAAAAACAGTCACAAGTTATAAACTTAAAAATTACACATTATCATCAGCAGTTATAAACACAAACATTACACATTGTCACCAGCAGCTATAAACACAAACATTACATATTATCAGTAGCAGCTATAAACACAAACATTACACACTGTCGTCAGTAGTTATAAACTCGAAAATTCCACATTGTCAGCAGCAGCTATAAACAAAAACATTAAACAATGTTATCAGCGGCTATAAACACAAACATTACACACTTTCATCAGCAGCTATTGACTCGAACATTCCACATTGCCATCAGCAGCTGAAAACAAAAACATCACACATTGTCAGCAGCAGCTATAAAACCAAACATTACAGACTCTCATCGGCAGCTATAAACTAATACATTACAAATTGCATTCAGTGGCTATAAACACTATCATGTCAGATTGGATATTGTGACCGACCCCGACTTTGTCTATCTGTATTTGTGAGCCCATGGATGTAAGAAACATCTGGAGAGTTGAATGAAGACTTACTCCCACAATCTTTTGACCAATATTTCTCAATCAGTCTATTTCTGTCTAGATTTAACAAATATCAATCGACACGAGGAAATCTGTCTTCTTCTATATATGAGCTCAGAAAAAACAGATAACTGTATTAATCTTCATTATTGAGTCACTGTGGGATCTGATCCTAGAGCAGACTGCTGACTTGATAGAAATGTTTGGTTGAGTCAATACGGACCGTTTGAGATTATTAATGAGTCACATTTAATCTGAGGAGTTCAATCAGGGGCGATTACTTCTACAACGCAGGGGATTGGGGGACTTCCAGGGATACACCCTAGCTGTTGGAGGGGAAAAGGTTTCCGGTAACTCGTTCATATTTTACTGTTTCCTAAACCAACAAACGCAGACGTCGCTCATCTAACATGAGGATCGAACATTAATAATTCAAGCAGTCTCTATTTTCAGAGATGTCTCTCCAATCTGTTTTATTAAGTTAATTATTTCTGCCGCCGCCTGTGTCTTCTGCAGAGCTGGGGGAAGCTGCACAATTAAAACCGAAAAAAAAACATGGCAGCCAAGAAATGTGCAAAGCAGAGCTAATGTTTGGTGTCTGGCTGTGTCAGGAGGACACATCTGAGGAGCTTTGTTTGCTCCAAAACTGGAGGTTCTAATTTGCTGCGAGCGTTGACCCGTCCAAACATGTCAGAGGACTCAGTTAGACATCCAATTACGGCTGCTGCTCTCTGAGGGACGTCAGACGAGCAACTTTTTATTAACAACTTTGTTATGAAAGACAAATCCGGCCAAAACAGTCTGCAAATCCTCCCGTGCTTGTTGGGTGGGGGTTCAAACGGCGATTTTCTGGCGCGGGTCGCGACGCTCTGCGTGGACATCTGAGCAGAGCTTTAGACGAAGGTTTCCCACAGGGTGAGAATTTTCTTGCAGTAGTGGGCGGGGCAACACAGCGTGTGACGGACGGGTTCACTGATAAACTAGTCCAAGAAAAGTTGATCGCTTATTCCATTTATTGCAAATGAGTAACCGTCTTCTGTGTTAGCTCAACATTAACCTCAACACGATCCCTCCGTTCTACCCGCTCATACCGCCTCCTCCTTCCCCGCTCTAAGCTCGGCACCATGGGTGATCGGGCCTTCTGTTCTGCTGCCCCTCGTCTGTGGAATGCCCTCCCTGACCATCTGAGGGCTCCACAGACGACTGACACATTTAAAAAAAGGACTTAAAACTTTCCTTTTTAGCAGAACCTTTAACTTGAATTAACATTGCTGCTTTTTGGTCATGTTTTTATATAGTTATTATTATTTTTTTTATTGATGCTTTTATCTGCTTTTACCTTGTAGCACTTGTAGATCCAAATGTAAAGTGCGTTATAAATTATATATATATATATATATATAATCATTCTAAGTATCTTATTTCAGCATAAATAAATAAAAACAAATGAACAGCGTATCAAAATACATTTCCCTTTGTGAATGATTAAACACTGAAAACATCTTACGCTCACTCTAGTTCATATTTTAAATGAAGTAACTGTTAATAAATTATTCTTAGAGTGTATTCTAAGTGCTCTTATTTTGAAGGACAGTTGGCAGGTATCGTATGTTCTGCATTGATGAATTTAGTCAGAACAGAAGTTTAAAGTTTGTCTAGCGCCTCTTAAACACTTTTTACTGACAAACATTTGTAAAGTGAAATTATTAATTTGTACATACTGGTTTATTGTTTGATAATTGTCACGCCGTCAATGCTAATTCCGTTAGCATGTATATGGAAATTCCCATTATATGTTAGCATTAAGCTAATAATGTTCCGACTGCGTCTGGAAGCCTCTGTCTGTCATTTGAAGAACTATTTATCCGTCAAAGGGAACGCTAACGTTCAGGAAGAGCAGAAGAAACGGTCAAAATCAAACTGAAGCCTCTGACTGTTCCCATTTGTCCCAGTTCTCTGTCCATCTTAATTAACCTGGGCAGGTCTTAATCAAGCTGGGCGGGTCTTATTTAACCTGGGCGGGTCTTAATTAACCTGGGCGGGTCTTGGTTAACCTGGGCGGGTCTTTGTTAACCTGGGCGGTTCTTGGTTAAGCTGGGCGGGTCTTGGTTAACCTGGGCGGGTCTTAATTAACCTGGGCGGGTCTTAATTAACCAAGTCGGGTCTTGGTTAACCTGGTCGTGTCTTGGTTAACCTGGGCGTGTCTTGGTTAACCTGGGCGGGTCTTGGTTAAGCTGGGCGGGTCTTAATGAACCTGGACGGGTCTTGGTTAACCTGGGCGGGTCTTAATTAACCTGGGCGGGTTTTAATTAACCCGGTCGGGTCTTGGTTAACCTGGGCGGGTCTTGGTTAACCTGGGTGGGTCATAATTAACCTGGTCGGGTCTTGGTTAACCTGGTCGGGTTTTGGTTAACCTGGGCGGGTCTTGGTTAACCTGGGCAGCCCGGGCCCATGTGGAGCCTATATATATGGGAAACACTGGACTGGATCAGTATCTTAGTTTATTTCACTTCAGTTGTCACAAGTGTCATTGAAAGCATCTCGTATACGTCCCATTAAATATCCACCTCAGCTGAAGCCCCTCCCCTCTCCGCCTCCCCTCTTCCTGCCAGACGGTGATTAGATCGGTTTAGCCTGTGGCGAGGTGCCCAAACGGCGCCGCGGATGCAAATTTTGTTTTTCCTTTTCAGGCCTGCTTGCCCCTTGTTGTTTTCTTTATGTCGGCGTTTTGTCACCCTGCGTTTAGTTCTTCACGGGTGACTTATTAACGCGGCCGGCGTGTTTTACGAGGCCCAGATTAAGCAACCTTGTTCCCTTTCATGCTGTGTGACCGGACTCTTCTTCACGCTCGCTCGTTCTCCTTCCCACGCGTTGTGCCGACCATTAATTATTCACGGACGAGTGCAAAGCTACTTCTGCTGAAGCAAATGGAAGGAGAGCCCGGCCCGGCCCGGCTCCGCTGTAAATAATGCATTCGGCATGAACTTGTAGTCTTTCAGATGTATTTGGGGGATTTTAGGATTGTGGAAGCAAAAATGTCGTTTTACGTTCTCTGCTGTCTTAAAGGGAAGGTAATGAGGTGCAGGACAGAAGTTCTGTTGGGTCCAGCGTAGGAACTCACTATCATCGAAGTGCTTGTCTGAGCGGTGAGGGTGGGTTGTTTCCTAGAAGAGTCCGCTATGATGCTATCTGGCCCCCCAACACAGTGATACAAGCGAATCTTACGTCTCAGAACTACAGAACTATGTTTCTGGTCCCAGCAGTCAGAACATCAGGACTCGTACTGATGACCCAAACCGCATTGACGAGTAATAAATTCAGCCGATGTCCCCGGTCTGTCGTAGCGGGGCGGACCACCCCTCTCCCATTCAGGCTGACAGCGTCTGACTTTATTAGCATTTCTTTTTTTACTCTTCGTCTGTAAAGTTTAAATTGACCCATTTTCTGGGAAAGTGGCAGCGAGAGGCGAAGTGCGGCGGCGGCTCGAAGAATAAAGGTGTGACATAATGATGCCGTAACTCTTCTGAGAGACACATCAGTCTCTTTAATGCGGGTGCAGAATGTCGCGCCGGCAGAGTCTGGTTCCTTCCGATTCCTAACGTTGAGGCGGTGCTGAAGAGTGGGCTGGAATGGGCCACAGAGGAAGTTAGATAGAAGGTTCTGACGGAGAGGACAAAAGAACCAGTTTTTTTATAGTGTTCCCAGCCTGTTTGGTAAAATGTTTTTTTAGATACATGTTCCGCACAAAGGGTCAAATGGGATTTATCAGACAATAGATTTCAAAAAATACCTACTTTAAATACAAAATGAGAAACTTTTTTAACAGCAGTGGGTCGTGACCCGCAGATGGTTTGCAGGAAATCTTATTTTGGTCGCCAAAGAAAAGGAAACGAGTTTTTACTTTGTCACAACATTATGAAATTTGTTTAACTCTTCCCGGAGGAGCAGTGGGCGGCCCTCTGCGGCGCCGGGGAGAGAACAAGCGTTAAGAGTCTTCCTCAAAAGACTTCGTATGTAGGCTACTGGGCTCGAACCGACAACCTCCCAGTCTTCAGATTGTGTGACGACTGCTCAACACACTGAGCGGTAATAGACAGCCGGTAGTTCAAACAGTTCAAAAAGCTTAATCGTAAAAAATTGTTTTGATTCTATTTTACTATTAGTCTTCATTTATATGTGCAGTTCACCTTTCAGCCACATGAGGGAGCATGTTTCCGGCTCCACCACACATGTAGCTCTGCAAATCGCACATTGGAGGCCAGGCTGGTGAGTAAAATATGAACTATGAGATAAAAATCTGATGTTTACACGATGGATCTCCTGGAGTCGATTCAATCTCACCAAATCTGGACTAAATCCCACCAACCGTTGAGAAATTATGGTCGGAAAACCTTTGGAGATAGAGTTCCCCACAGATGCAACGAACCTGTCCCAAAATCAGTCCAGTTCTTCCTCACACTACGGTCTATGTTGGTGTAAAATTTGGAATTTGATCTATAAAATAGTTTTTGAGTTATCGGGTTAACAAAAAAGGGTTTTTGGCGGCGGTTATTCCATAACATCCATAACATGAGAGAACCTCATGATGACGAGGTGATGATGACATACAGGAATTCTAACCATCCCACTGAGGAAGGATGTGCCAAAGGTGCTCTAAAGGAATCTTTAATCCCGTAACTCATCTTTTACACAACTTATCTGTGCGTCTCGTAGGATGGACGTGTGATTCATGCTAACGGACGTAAACCTGAATCTAATGAGCATCAAAATAAAACCTCCGACACCGATCGCTTCCAGACTCCAGGAGGCAGCTGACACAAAAGAGACAAACACGGGGAAAATTCAAAAGAAGGGAATAAGTTAGAAGCGAAAACGCGTTTTTGAGTTATTGCGTTTTACAGGAAGAATCCGCGGCGGACGCGGCGACGAAGAATCCTTCGTGTCCTCCGACTTTTCAGGGATGTAATAATAATAAGTCATCTAACATTTAAAAAGAAAGGGCTGTAAAACAGCAAAGCGATCCCAGTAAAGGGACTAAAGATGGCTGCAGGTGTTCATCACGTCTGCATTATCATGTTTGTGTGAAAAGAAAACCTGGATTTTATTTTGAAGGGCGGAAAAAGACGGCGTCTGAAAATAACTGAGTAGCAATATTAAGTCCACATGCAGGGCCGGTCGGTCGGCGGGTCTGGTGCGCTCGTTACCCATTGGACCTTTTTTCTTGAAAGCTCTTATCTGCTCAGTCTGTCGTCGGAGCTAAATTGTACGAATGAGGCGCCGAGTCAACGGCGTTTGTTGGAGAGTGACTTATATTGCTTTAAAGCGGCTGAATAATTTTCTCCTCCAGCGGACACATTGTGGGATGAATAGTGGAAATAAGGCTTGAAGATCCACTTAGCGTGACTTTGATCTTATTACAGCTTATGCCTTGGCTCACACATTCGGCTTATGTCGGAATACTTTTCACGCCGGTGAATATTCATTTAAGTCGGGAGCGGACGCGCTCCGGAACAGCATTTTGTGACGGACTCAATATTAGTCCTGATAAAAGCTCTGCTCGGGGTAAGATCTGTGGAGGAAAACGACCCAGGAGGAGTCTGAAAACCTCACTGCTTAAAATGCAAATTACTCAACAGCATCTGTGTGATATTAAAGTGTGGGAGTGAAACGTCGAAGCAACCAGGATAGCGTTTAACGGAATAATCTTTTAAATTACCGTCTTCGCCGCCGCAGATCCTTTGTGTTAACACGATCACTCAAAAACTGTTTCCTGGGTCATTTTCAAATTTTCTACCCGCATAGATCTTGAAGTGAGGAAGAAGTGGATTGATTTGAAGAAAGGTCAGTTGCATATTGCTGCCACTAGGGGCAGGTTAATCCCAGATTTGGGGCAATCATTTCTCAACGGTTGGTTCAATTTAGTCCAGATTTGGTGCCTATGAATCGACTCCAGGAGATCCATAATGTTTATATCATATTTTACTCTGGTACTTTATATTTTCCTCACTAGAGGGAGCTCTTTTATGAAAAGCTTTTCTTTTTTTTGACCGTTACCCTCCAAAAACATATATATAATTTCACTCTAGTGGTGGTTTACTCATTATCGGGAGTCGATATGGACTGTTTGAGATTATTGATGCTTCCGGGTCATGCGGTCATTTGACTTTGAATAAACATTTAATCAACGTCGTGAAAACAACAAATAAAGTAAATAATGACCCAAACATGCACCGAACCCAAATCTGACGTAAACAAGGTTTATTGTACTTCCTGAGAACTCTTAACCATTTAAAAGCTTTTGTTTGTGACATTCTGATGGTGGTTTACACGTTGCCATGGCGACAACTAAAGTCATTATGCGCGGCGATGGTTAAGAGCTTTCTTCAGCAGGTATCAAACACCTTGTTTACTGCAGCTTTGGGTTCTGTGCATGTTTGGGCCATTATGGAGTTTATTTGTTGTTTTTGCAATGTTGATTAAAGTTTTATTCTTAGTCACGTGACCGCATGACCCGGAAGTTATGCAAAGCTACGACGGTTAATCGAAATATGATGGAGGGTTTGTGCGTTATATGTGTTTTATTCACTAAGTGAAGCCGTAAAGAAGCGGGCCTGGGGTTGGGTCACCCTTAAGTTTCCTTCGTGAACACTTCCGTTGTCTTGTAGGTTTTACAGATCGTTTTTCTTCATGTGTTGTGGTTTTTTGCGGCGTGCGCGCGTGTAATCACGCCTCTTTGTAATGTTTGAATCAATCCTAACACGTTGTGTTTCCTTTGCATCTGTAAATACGTTAGATTGTCGGACACAGATATAAAAACATACCGACTGATGAACTATAAACATGAATGATAATGTGCCGTTTGTCTAGAATTAAATTTCCGTGATGCTCGTATGGAGATGTAGACATCCCCCTCGTACGGTTCAGTGGCCCATCAGCAGGAAATGGGTCTGAGTTGAAAAAAAACAAATTGCGCTCAGAAGCTAGCGGCACAGTGAGCCTACGGCGGCCGATCCGTCCTCCTTTCCGTCGTCTGCGTTCGGAGCGAGGATTCAGGAGGACAGCTATCTGGTCCCTGATTCTCTATGCCTTGAGTCGGGTGGCGCGGGACATGTGGCGAGGATAAAAATGATGAGTCGGCGGCAGGTAGACCTGAACCACAGCGGCGTCAGAGGACTGAGATGACCTCTGCCTCGGAAACCCTAGGGGATACTTCCCAACGTGTCTGAGCCTAATGTTGGCTTCTGGAACTAAGTACTAGCCCTCCTCTGCTCCGCTGTTCCAGAATAACACCAGTGCAGGCCCGGCGGGGAGTAAATGCAGGAGCATGATTGCAGTCCTGCCCGCTAGATTTACTGGATTCTCTCCGTCAGCCTGAGACGTGGTGGGAGTCCGTGAGTCACGCACGGAGTCAGATTTTGGAGAAGGGTTGAAAATTGAAGCAGTAAAATGTTCTTTTACGTCTGTTTTACCATCTTTACACTTGACTTTTGTTTATTCCCATGTGTGAATAGCAGGAACTTATTCTGTTATTTGTAGGCACTGGTTTGCATGACCGAGGATGCACTCTATTATTTCTGTATTTATAGTTATTTTGTTGTTTTGACGACAATTCCAATAACTGAAGCTTACATCTTGTACATTTTAAGAGAATAGTAGAACAATACAACGCATATAAACACATATATTACGGTTTAATACATTTCTTTACATTATATAATGTTTCTTTCCCCATAAACTAAAAGTTTTTTTTAATATTTTTCTTCTCTCGTGTAATTTAACTCCAGCAATTAGACACGGCCCGTTCCAGCAGAAATACTGTTCAACGTCGCTTTGATCCGTTCTCCTATTATTATTATTATTATTATTCCCACACACTGTTCTTGTTCCGTTTAGTCCTCCGGCACCAGCAGCAGTGGAAAGACGTTTGCTGGGTCTCCGGCGGCGTGTTACTTTGCTTTCATCTGCTGCGGTCCGGCACTCTGACTTAAGTAAAGACAAACGGTTATTTATAATCATTATGATGATTATAACATGTAATAACATGTGATGTTCTCGTGTAGGCTGGCCACAATTTTGACAAAATCGTCTGATAGCGATAAGTTGAGATTATTCTGATAATTTCTTGCATAATGGTGTTGGATGACCAAAAAAATTCAATATCAATTCATCCATTTCTTCCACGGCGTGTTTCCACTGTTTGACGACCGACTGGCCCTCGGCAATAACGCCATCTGCTCACGAGGAAGTCCTGAGTGACAGAAAAGTATGTTGGAGTGATACGGGGTAAGTGTGAGGGCGACATGAAGGCGGTGAGGTGTGCAGTATGTGTTCAAGGTGGAGATGGGACTGCACCAAGGATTGCCTCTGAGCCCCTTCTTGTTTCTTATGGTGATGGACAGGCTGACAGATGAGGTCAGTCAGGAGTCTCCGTGGACTATGATGTTGGTGGAGGACATTGTGATCTGCAGTGAGAGCAGGGAGCAGGTGGAGGAGAACCTGGAGAGGTGGAGGAGAGAAGAGGAAGAGACAGAATACATGTGTGTGAATGAAAGGTAGGCAGGAGGAACGGTGAGGATGAAGGAGTAGAGGTGGAGAAGCAAACGACAGGGTTGAGTGGGTTGAGGAGAATGTGGGGAGTTATCTGTGACAGAAGAGCAGCAGCAGGAGAGAAGGGAAAGGTTTCCAAGATGGAGGTGAGAGCAGCTCTGCTGGATGGTGGATGGTGATGGACAGGAGGCAGAGATGAAGATGTTCAGATGTTCTCTGGGAGTGGGGAGGAAGGACAGGATTAAAAAGGAGGAAATCAGAGGGACAGTCTAGGTTGGACATCTTCGACACAAAGTCAGAGAGGACAGATTGAGATGGTTTGGACCCTTTGAAGGGGAGGACTGGTAGAAGGTTGCTGGAGATGGAGCTTGGACTACAAGCTCCATCTTGGACTCCAAGCTTGTAGTCCATCTCGGAGCTTGTAGGAAGGGGAAGACTAAAGAGGAGGTTTCTGGATGTGGTGAAAGAGGACATGCAGTTGGTGAGAGAGGACATGCAGTTGGTTGGTGTGACTGAGGAAGATGGAAACAGATGATATTGTTATAGTTCCGTCAGGCGATCAGCTCTGCTGAGTTAAAGCTCTGATCTCAATCCTCCACCCATTGTTCCGTCAGAGTTTTCTCCGCCTCATATCTGTTTTCTTCTTCCCACTTATCTTTAGGATTCTGAAGGATTTGTTGAAAACCGAAAGAAGCCCCTTCTATCACTTTATGGAAATGAACCTTCCCCTTAATCCAGCATGTAGGGGTTTAAGGAGAACACTTTGCTGCTCATCCTGTCGTCACATTCCTCCGGCAAAACAGAACCGAGCAACAGAATTCTGGACCGCCGGCGCCTCACGTCAGGATTTATCTTTATTAAAGGCACAATGCAGGAATATATCCATGAAAGACGTCTCCTCACACGTCTGAGAGGACGACAGAAGAAGTATTTATCATCACCTACGCTGGAAAAAAATCCCCTTTTTTAAAAATAAGTTTAAAAGAAAATCTGCCAATAGAATAATTGAACATTTGCTCGGTAAGATTTCTTAAAATAAGACGTGATATTTAGATTGACGACATCTTTAAATGAGCTGGTACGTCTGATTTTTAACTATATTTTATTAATACAAGGAAGTTTCGTGTCTCAGATTCAGCCTGTTATATTTAAAATCTCTTTTTTTCACCCCTTTTTCTGCATGATTTAGCTGTATCACTTTTCTCTGTTTGGCTTTTATCGTAATTTGTAATTCACATTATATCTCTTTAACCACCTCATTAGTTTCCCCTGTGGGGATTTATGAAGTTTATATATATTTCTCTCTAAATTTGCTAGAAATACTGTTTTTTTTCTTCTCTTTTGAGCTTCATTGAAGCTATTTTGAACAAAAAAGATGTTCAACTGCCTAAAAACGAGTCCTTATATCTCAGAGAAACGTTACTTGTTCAGCAACTGTGTCTTAAATAAAAGTACGATAAGATATTTTGACCAGAAATTAGACAATTAATCTTTTGAGTCAGAGTTTTTTGCAGTGTAATTGACATTTGAAATTAATTATCTCAGAGCAGCAGCTCATTACAGAGTCTGTAAAATCAGGTTGATGTCAACTTTAATAACCATTTAATTTAGTCATTAAAAGCACAATCGTTTGACTTGATTGTCGAAAACCTCAAAAAATCAGCCATTCGTGGTTTCTGTCGCTACATAAGTTTAAAAGTTAAGGATTTAAAAAAGGAAACCCCTTATCAGTGTTAATTATAAAAGCTTTAACAAAAGCCTGAACTTAATTCATTCCCTTTAATTAATTCAGATCTTGTTCTTAGAACATATCAGACTTTCATTCAACCGTTCAGACAAGTTCCAAGTGAAAGCGTCAAAGTCTTTATTATATTATTGTATAATCGCCTTTGATACGCGTCAACCAAGATCTTTAATTCATATTATTCACAAAAATCTAACCTTTAACTCAAGTAACATAATTATGATGATGAAGATGTCCAGGGCATTTGTGAAAAAGAAGGATAAAAACAGCCCCACAACATCAGAGAGATCCACCACCAGACTTAAGAGTGGGTATGAGGCGCTTTTCTGATGGTGGCTAGGGAGACTTTCTGACAGGAAGATTCATCTGACCTCTGACCTCTCTAGCTGTGGTCGAACCATCCTCCTCACAGTGTGTTGGTGCCAGTTCGCAGACATATCCTGTTCCAGGCTGATTTTGAACATGTCCAGTCTCTTAAGTCAGGCCTGTGTCACCTCATATTTATACCCCAGAGAAACAGGAAGTCACAGTTCAGCACTTCCTATCAAACAGGTGGGACTTAAAGTATAAAATAAAAGAAAGGTGAGGATGGTCGAGAGTGCCAGAGGAGAGTCTTTCTGATTGAACTTCTGAGAGATCTCCATTCCGTACAAAAAAAATTCAGATATCAAACGGCGCAACCGTGTAATATGATTAAACTTTCATTTTGTGAAATTAGTATGTGAGTTATGATTTGGAAAGGATAACCAGTGTTCACCTGGGAATATTAGAATTAGAATGAGTAGAAAGTTCAATTATAGTATTGCAAGATGTCTATACTATTAAACATTCTAATAAAACATATGGGCAGATAAGTCTGCAGTGAAACTGTTCTAGCCCTACCAATAAGCTGGCTGGATGGTTCCGGGCTCAGGTTCCGTCCCTTTGCTGCAACATGGCAAACCCAAACCTCAAAGTCCATCCCTGCCGGTGATGGGCCCACAGGGCGGCAGCACCTGTGGCGCCACCTGTCTGGATGAGATGGACCGGGCGTTAAGGGAGGGCCCTAGGATCCGGACCCGGACCCGGACATCAAGCCATGTGAAATGACCCGTGAGGTTTTTGGGGGGGAACGTAAATTGAAAACCCACAGGGAATTCTTTGTCGTCAGTTTGTCGTGTCTGGATTTAGACCAAAGGGAGACATTTGTCCTCCCCCCTCATGTATTCAGTACATGTGCTCCGAAACAGGAAGCAGCGGTCCAGCCTTGTTCTGTTTCCATCCCTCACCTCAACACTGCTGGCGTACTCTTTTCTAATCTTTCTTCCACAGCCCCCTGATTTTAAGATAAGCTTGTTAAAGCAGTAATTAAATGTTCCTAAGTGTGGAGATGCTGTTCGCCGGCTGTCATGCCGGAGGGGGAGGAGTTTGAAAGCATCTAGCCGAGGCTAGAAAGCCCGATAACAGTCAAAACAAGTCAAATCGTGTTTATCTGGAATTGCCATTGTGAAGATAAATTGTAGTCGCTGCATTTACCGGCCCAATCAACGGCTTTGCCGTCCGTAAAACTAGAAGGAAGAAGTTTTAACGTTAGGGGACTGACTTAAATAGGTTATTGATTTATTCATGGAAATTCTTAAGCAGCAGAGGGATACGTTCAGATGCCACTTGTCTGAGATGTATGAGTTTTTGTACATTGGTGAGTCCTTCTATTGTGGCCGCGAGGCAAAAATGACATCTGAAGGTAAAGTAGAAGGACTGAATTCTGTGTCCTATGTGATTGTTGCTTTCAGATTAAGTCTGGCTGGTGTTTGTGCAGGTTGGTGTGGAGTGGGGTGGGGGGAAGAATGGGGGCGAGTGTGAGGAAGGGTTAGTGACGGGCTGTGACGAGGGACTACCCAACCGTTGAAACAGAATGCCTGGCCGGTCATTTACCTTCAGGATTGTAATGAGGACATAGAGCAGACTGGAGTCCGCGGTGAGAATACTCGTTATTTTTGGTCCAGTTATCTGGTGGCAGCATGGTAATCAGGGTATTCCATACACCCCTCGTCCCGGCTGCATCCTCTAGGTCCTCCTGGGGGATCCCAAAGCAATCCGAGGCTAGATTACGTCTATAAACCCTCCAGAGGGTTCTGGGTTTGCATCCCGCATCAGTGAATCAGCACCTTAACATGGGAGCTGGGCCTCCTGGGGCAAAAAAACCCATGGAAGGGTCTCCCAAGGCAAATTAGTCCCGGGGGAGGGGTCATGAATTAACTGTCAAAAAGGAGTGACTTCACCTCACCTAGGGTTGGTGAGACAGGAGTCGCATTTAGGAAGAGGGGAAGGTCGGTTGTAGGAATCGTCATCGCAGTATCAACTGCAGATCCTTCATGTTATCGTGATGACTCGAAAAACTATTTAACGGATCGCTTTCAAACTCCATACCTACATAGACATTAGTGCGAGGAAGAACTGGATTGATTTTTGGGAATGTCAGTTGTACGTTTCTGACACCAGGAGGAGCTTTATCTCCATCAGGCCATAATTTCTCCATAGTCGGTCCGATTTATTTCAAATGTGTTGCGTTTGAATCGAGTCGAGGAGATATTTCTTGTTTCTGTCATATTTTACTCTAATAGTTCTTATTTAACTCACCAGGCGAATCTTTTTCTCAGAAAACGGATTTTTTTCTTATCATAAATTCATGTTTAATTTGAGGAGTTCAATCAGGGCTTGTACAACGCAGGAGATTGGCGGCTTTTCCCACTTTAATTCTCACTTTCCCAACAGAAACTGAAAAACACTTCGAAGCAAAGGCAGAAAACTGCCGACTGACCGACTTCCTGTTACATACAGAAATGTCTTATTCCACATGAATTCCATTTAGACACTGTGTTGACATTTATCTCTCCGTCCTAGAACGTAGTTAGCATGGAAGCGTCTGTGTAAGAGCTCTGACCTTAATCGGCTAATTAACTGCACTGATGTGCTGCATTTTCTGCCGGCTCTATGTTTTCTCTGTCGGAATAATAACTATTTAAGTAACTGAGGGCGGCCTTGGCCCGAGGAGAATTCTGCCGGTACACAGGCGTGTGTCATATTGAGGAAAGAGGTAAACAAAAACACGGAGCGCAAGCGGCAACACCGGTTTTGTTTTGCCCTCCAACCACGGCAGCCACCTCCAGCTTGTCCACTCGTCATTTATCAGCTATAAACACTCTCCTCGGTCTAAGTAGTCCCACTTAATCTCCGCCGCTGAGAAACAGCAGGTTCTCTCGGCAAAGTTCTCCGCGAGTGAGATTGCTGAAGTGAGCGTGTGCGTGATTTCATGTTGATTACGCATATCCGTTCTTCGCAATGAAAATGTGTGAATGCAGCAAATATGATGATGAAAGGCTAAAAGGAGTGTTAGGTTTCTCTGGCTGATGCACTTTGAATCCAATAAAAATCTAAATTGTCTTTTGATAATGCGCATTAATCAGAAATGCGACTCTACGCAAACTTTTTAGCTGAAAATCCGTCCATTGGTTTTTGAGTTATTGCAACAAAAAAAACTGCAAAAGTCTCCTAATGGTTAAGAAAAGGTAAGTATGATGTCACATCGTGAGGTAACGACGTGACATTAAATTGTAATCACCTAACGGACACAGCAAAAACGACCTCTGGGTTAAATATCTTGCTTACCCTGCATCAGTTTTTCCCTGACTTTGCTAACAGACACACAATCAAAGGTAAAGGTGGCGATGCGAGCTATGGCTTCATTGTTTAGTTCTGTGTGGAGCTTCGGTATCTTTCTCGAGGACGCTTTGACATCTAGGCTGTAAAACGGTTGGGGATAGAACCGCCAACCTTCCTCCCGAGCCTCTTCCTCACAGCCAGGTAGTGGCGCTAAATGACCAAAATGAATGAAAGTCACCCAGAGAGAGAAAAACCTTGGAAAGATATTTTCTTATTTCCTTGCAGTACATGTAGATTTTGTGATAATTCCCAGGGTTCGCTGGCGCCTGCCTGATTATTCGGAGTAGCCTTGAGTCTGAAAACACAACTTTTAGAGAAAATAGCTCATTTCTCTTTATCCATAATTAAAACTGCCCCGTTAAAAAAAACCCACGCGACTAATGTGGAGGAAACGACTGTGATAGGGACACAAGCATGCTGGAAGCAGCTTTCAGTCAATGCTAGCCATCCCATAATAGAGCATAATGTAGCTGGCCAGTGAGGACACATGATCTGCACCCTGGTCGACAACATGGCGGCACCCCAGAACCAGGATCGACATACGGGGCTGCAAGAGAGACCGCTGGAACCGGTACTTGACAGAACAGTAGAAATAGTCCGAGTCATGATGGAGGACGCGCTGGATGACCTCGCACTCATCGTCATGACCGGCTCCTTCTGTAGTTTTTGAGGGAGGGGGCGAGCAGTGACCCCTGAACTACGTCACTTTGAAAACATTCGGGTGCTTTGAGAGAGCGAGTGCGACAACAGGAACATTCTCAGAAGATCATCTGAGCGGCTTCGACTGGAAGGTGGAGTCATTTTCAAATTCTATAGCCACGTAGACCTGAGTGAGAGGAAGAACTGGGTCGATTTTGGGAAAAATCTGTTTCATATTTCTGCAACTAGTGGGAGCTTTATCTTCAAAATCACAGTTTTTGAGACATAATCTATCGACTGTTGATCCGATTTGGTCCAAATTTACCTCAATATGAACCTCGAGGAGATGTAAGTTTTATTTGTCGTGTTTTACTGTAATTGTTCATATTTCACTCATTAGAAGAACATTTTTTTAACCTCTATTTCCCAACCATGTCTTATTATGTCATATAAATCTACACCAGGAGATCTATCTCGTTTTGTTCCTGAGCTCAGAGAAACCAGTTAACTGTATTTATCTCCATCATTGAGTCACTGTGGGATCTGATCCTAGAGCAGACTGCTGACTTCATAGAAATAGTCAGGTTGAGTCAATATGGACCGTTTAAGATTATTAATGGAGGTATTTAATCTGAGGAGTTCAATCAGGAGGATTGCTCGTACAACGCAGGTGATTGGGGGTTTCAGTTATATACCCTCGCTGTTTCGGTCGATAGCTTAGGCTTAGTTAGCTAGCTAACTAACTTAAGTTAGCTTAGTTAGCTAGATTAGCTTAGGCTTCCACCAGTGGACTTAATGCCTCCAACATCAAAGGAGACCGTTATCAAAAGTTTCAAAAACCCAAAACGGACTTTTCTTAACAGCTCAACTGTTCTACCTATTAGATTTAATTTCTCCTTTTTTTATTATTGGCTTTTTTGTTTTTTTTCATCCATTTAATCCTCAGGAAATATACATTAAACCCAGATTCAACATCTCAGCTTCTGTCACCCAATCGTATCTTTTCCTTGCGATTATTAATAACCAGAATGTGGAACAAACTGATGAACGCGGTCCGACAGCTGAACTTCAGAAATAACTAGAAAATGAATGAATCAAACCTGGAACTCTTCGGCTTAACTCCGAAATGCACGTCCACTGACTAACAACATATAAATTTAAAACTCACCCTAATGTCTAATATTGCGATTTCCACCGTGTGTCCGGGAGTGATCAGGTGGTCCGCTGGAGTGAGTTAACAGGACAATTATGGTACCTGATGGATGTGGCGCTGAGACCAGGTGGCTCATCACGAAATGTCCTGAGCAGGGAAATCTCATCTCCTGATTGGACGAGGATGATTTTTACATGCCGAAGGCTCTCGTACGCATTTAGTGTGACGCCTCAGTTTGTGTATGAAGTTATTTTCATTGGTTAGTCTGAGCAGGTCATCTCCAACGTGTGAATATATTCAATCCTCTCTGATATATTTATTTACTTTTTTGGTTGTTTTTATATACAGATAGATAGATAGATCACATATATACATATACTATCTATATATATATATAATATATATATATATATATATATATATGCATGCAAAAGTGCATGCAAATTTGCATGCTCCATATTTATTTTGAGGATTGACTGAGGGACAAAAGAATGTTTCAGTCTAATCCCGTTAAATCGTGGAACTCTGTGTCTGTGGTTTAGTGGAAACAAATATATTTACAATTCAGAACATGTTTGGGTACAGAGAAAATATTATTGGCCAATTTTAACATATTATGATGATAGGTTGATTCAGAACGTTTCTCCAGAAGTTGACCTACAATCTGAGCAGATTTTCATTTGTTGGAACAATTTTGACTCCAGAGAAGTGGACAAAATCTTATACCATGTAGCATAACAATACGGTTAATAGGAAAAAACCCCGCCAAGGCACAACAAGGCGCTGGGTTATGGAAAAATTACTTACTTAAGAGTTATTGCCAGCCTCTAAATCTACCGACAACTCCAACAAACTCTCTGAGTATCTCTAAGACACTCCGCGCCTTCCACTTCAGCGTCTCTGCTCAGCCCACATCGCCCCCAGCTCAACCCCCAAGTAAACATCAAAGGGCTCAAAAAAAATGGAAGCAATAGCCACATTGTGACGTCACTACAACAAACGGCTTATTATTTTTTTTTATTTCATTTTTCATTTCATTCTTTATGTCACATCTTGTTTTGAAGAACCGACAAAGTTTTGAAAAAAGTGGAAATATAAGAAATGAGGAGGGAGTCCAATACTTTTTCACAGCACTGGGATTGCATTTATAGTCTTGCTTGATTGACAGTTATCTCAGCCTATCAAAATCAGTCTTTGACAAACCCGGGCGGGATCATTTATTTATATATACGAGTTTATATGAAGCGTGTAAATCCTCAAACCATCCCTGCAGGAACATTTTGGTACTGCGCTGTGAGTCCGTTTGCTGCAGTCTCTGAGTTGAACACTTCCATTTCATCATCTCCTTGGTTCAAACTCTGCAGAATTAGAGCCTGGCGTTAAGATCTCACTCAGCTCTGGCTGCCGGTACAAAGGCTGCCACAGCAAAAAAACATCTCCCTCAAACGTGAGCCTCTGCCAGAGAAGGAGGGTTGATCTCTTTGCTTAAAAAAAAAAGAGAGAAAAATAAAACCAAGCGTTTTGCTAATTTTAGTGACTGCACTAGAGGAGAGTTCAAAGCGGCGCCGGGATTTGCGGCTGTTTTCTCACGAGAGAGGAGGCCAGCTCCGTTGGCAGGGAGATGAAACCTCGGATGACGTCGTTTATTCTGCTCTCAGCAGGTTCCCTCAGATGGAGATGGAGAACATTACCGGACAGCGGCCCTCTGAAAGGACATGAAGATTAGCCGGCGGACGGACATTAAGACCGACCGCACAAACGGCATTATTCGGATCCCAGGTAGCAGGATGACAGCGAGTGTAAACGGACTTCATTTGTACAAGCGGTCTCCGCATCTAAATAGGTTTCATAGACTGCTGTGTGTTTATACAGAGTTGGCAACTCTGGCGCTGTTGGCGTTCCGTCTCACACTTCTCAAACGATTCTCACGCCTCCACGCCTCGGCTTTGTGAAAAAAAAAGTATATTTGTGTTACAGTTGCCTATTTTGGAGGTGAAGCATTTTTTTTAAAACGTCCTACCTTTTAACCCTTTAATGTCCTGCTCAGCTGTTTGGTTGAGAACATTTTGAGTCACTGTTTGTTGTTGAACAATGAAACTGATCCGGTTTGTAGTAAGACCCAGTGGCAGCATGTTTTTAATAAAGGGTAAGGGGCCGAGGATGGAGCCCTGGGGGAAACCACAGTGTGAACCGGGCCACCGAGGAGGAGGCTATAACCTTGGCCCGAACAGAAATTACGTAATTTTATACATCAGAGTCTTAAGCTATTGTAATTAAAACTCGACTGTTTTCCATAAAATACAAAATTTCATCATAATTTTTCGAGTCGGATTTTTTTTTTTATTGTTTAAAAACTTGCTTGGCAAAACAATTTGTAATTTTAATGGTAAATTTAGAGTTTCTAAGATATTAGAAAAAAAAAAAATTCCACCAAAGTAACGCAGTGAAAGGGTTCATCAGGGTTTTGTCGCCATAAAATCCTTTGTGTCAACGCGATGACTCCAAAACCATCACGTGGATCGTTTTCAAGCTTTATCCCCACATAGACCTTAGTGCGAGGAAGAACTGGATTGATTTTGAGAAAGGTCAGTTTTATATTTCCGCCACCAGAGGGAGTTTTATATCCCAAATTACTTTTTTCGGGCCTTAAATATTCAACCGTTGGTCTGATTTAATTCAAATTTGTTGCATATGAATCGACTCAACAAGATCTCACATTTTATTGTAATAGTTCTCATGATGTTCACTAGGGGGAGCTCTTTTTACGAAATACAGTGTTTTTCAGACAAAGCTTCCGGACCGTTGGTCCGATTTTGTCCAAACCTACCCTTATGAACCGCTTCACGGAGATCTAACACGTATTTGTCATATTTCCTACTGTGATTGTTCATATTTCAGTCACTAGAGAGGCTTTTTCTGACCATCACTTCCCAACGTTAAGTCCAATTATGTCCAAATTCACTCCTACACAAAGACATCTATCTTGTATGTTGTATTATTTCGCAATAATAGTTCATACTTTACTCACTAGGGGGAGCTTAATGTGGAAAACACAGTTTCCCGTTCATTATTTCCCTACCATAGGTCACGTTGTGTCTATATTTAGCTCCTATGAATTGATACAAGGAAATCTGTCTAGTTTTATAACTAATTGTATTTATCTTCATTATTCAGTCACTTTAGGATCTGATCTTGATATAATGACTGTTTATAAACCGTTTTTTGCCGTATCCAAGACTGTTTGCGATCATCAGAAGCAGCTATCCGAGTGTTTTACTCTGCAGGTAGACATTAAGATGTTCTGGACTTCTGCTTAGGTGGACGTCTTGGAATCAAAATATTGAATGACCCTATCCATCACAGCGGCAGGAAATGATCTTTCCTGTTTGGACTCCAGGGTGACGGTGTGCGTCTCCCAAAGGGAGAGAGGTATTGTGTGCATTCACACAACCGACTCAGCAGAAGGAACTCCATTAATTATTCATAGCTATTAATTATCCCTGAAAAGGAGAGGACATCATTCAGGATCTAATGGATCCAGATGACATATTGTACATCCTTACATTGACGACAGACAAGTGGTCTCACACTGATTCCGGCTTTATAGTCTTCAGTCAGACACGAGGGCTGCTTTCCCTGTTTGTTAAGCTTCCTCACAGCTGTGAGGATATTGTTGCATCTGCTAATGGAGCCATATAGAGCTATCCCTGAGCTGTATAGAGTTATCACTGAGCTGTATAGAGTTATCCCTGAGCTGTATAGAGTTATACCAGAGCTGTATAGAGTTATCTCTGAGCCGTGTAGAGTTATCCCTGAGCTGTATAGAGTTATACCTGAGCCATGTAGAGTTATACCTGAGCTGTATAGAGTTATCCCTGAGCCATGTAGAGTTATACCTGAGCCATGAAGAGTTATCTCTGAGCCGTGTAGAGTTATCCCTGAGCTGTATAGAGTTATCCCTGAGCTGTATAGAGTTATACCTGAACTGTATAGAGTTATACCTGAGCCGTATAGAGTTATACCTGAACTGTATAGTTATTCCTGAGCCGTGTAGAGTTATATCTGAGCTGTATAGAGTTATCCCTGAGCTGTATAGAGTTATCCCTGAGCTGTATAGAGATATACCTGAGCTGTATAGAGATATACCTGAGCTGTATAGAGTTATCCCTTAGCTGTATAGAGTTATACCTGAGCCATGTAGTTATACCTGAGCCATGTAGAGTTATACCTGAGCCATGTAGAGTTATCTCTGAGCTGTGTAGAGTTATCCCTGAGCTGTATAGAGTTATACCTGAGCTGTATAGAGATATACCTGAGCTGTATAGAGTTATCCCTGAGCCGTATAGAGTTATCCCTGATCTGTATAGAGTTATACCTGAGCCGTGTAGAGTTATCCCTGAGCTGTATAGAGTTATCCCTGAGCTGTATAGAGTTATCCCTGAGCCATGTAGAGTTATACCTGAGCCATGTAGAGTTATATCTGAGCTGTATAGAGTTATACCTGAGCTGTATAGAGTTATACCTGAGCTGTATAGAGTTATCCCTGAGCTGTATAGAGTTATCCCTGAGCCATGTAGAGTTATCCCTGAGCCGTATAGAGCTTGGTGAAATAGAGGCTGCTTAGGGCGCTGTGGTGACCAGGTGACCTTTAATGAGACCTTTGGATTTATTTTTTCTCCCTCTCTTAAGCTGTTTACACATCTGTGTGTCGTACATAGTTCCTGTTAAACGCTAATAATAAATCTGTTTTTACTCTCTTTACAAGGATATGCGTTTTATGTTGGGTTATCTGACCTTAATATTATATAATATTATTAATAATATTATTATTTTGTCACTTACCAGAACCTTCCGGCCCGTCATGCTGTGTAATGTTGAGTATAAACATTAAACCTAACGATACCCGTCTGGCATTAATCCGATGTAAGCAGCACAGATCCGTCTAATAACGCCTCGACACAGAATGTTGACGGCTCTGCAGGGACTCTTTATCTAATTATAACATTTGAATCAACTGCGATTGTGTGAACGCGGCATAAAATGGATTTTTTCTTTATTTAAATTGCATTTGTTTTTCATAAATAATTTCTGGACATCCAGTTTAATTTTCTGCTTTTTAAAGCTCATTATCAAGAGGATGTTTTTGGTTTTGCTGCTTCTATCCGGAATTTCATGGTAGTTCTGTACGAGGGGTATGAGATGATTAGAGCCAGTCTCAAGGGCCAATCAAATTCCTCGAAAGGAATTAACAAAATTGCTGGAACCAACAAAAAAAAAATAAAAAAAATAAATGTATATATATATATATATATATTCATATATATATATATATATATATATATATATAAATACTTTTTTTTGTTCAGGATCAACAAAAATTGCTCGCCGTAAACAGTAAGTGCTAGTTCGCTGTTGAAAACGAAATGATGATGGCCATTTAAAATAAAACATTAATAGTTTTAGCAAATGGAATGAAAACTAATCACTACATTTTTCAACTCACCTGCATTTAGATCACCTTCAGTTTTATCATTTCATATTTATTCCACTTCCGATCCCTGAGGCATCTTTCCTGAAAAGATTAACGTTCATTTTGTAGGTTGCGACACGGCGGCTTAGCTTGTAGCATCACTGCCTCACAGCAAGAAGTTTGGGGTTCGGGTTCGGATCCTGCTCCGTTTGCCCCTCTCTGTGTTGAGCGTTCATGTTCCGCCCGGGTCTGCATGGGTTCTCTCCCGGTTCTCCTTCTTCCTCCCAGAGTCCTAAAACACTCCGTTTATTGGAATGGTGACTCTAAATTACCCGTAGGAGTGAAGTTGAGCGTGAACGGTTGTTTGTCTCTATGTATTGACACTGTGACGAACCGACCTCTTGCCAGATGTCAGCTTGGATAGGCTCCAGCCCCCGCCACCCTGAACAGGAGAAGCGGTTACAGAAAATGAATGAATGAGTCCCAACCATTTTTTAATCATAACATCTGGAAATCCATCAATCAAAAATGACTTTTTATAACTTCTAGTAGCTTGTAGCACTTTCTAGTTCTGCTTCTAGTAGCTTCTAGTAGCTTCTAGTAGCTTCTAGCTCTGATAAACGTTGGGCTAATCCTTAGAAGAGTTGCTACGGAAGCCCGGGAGGAAATAATGATGAGGAAAAATTGAAAACGGTAAATAATTTAGTGTTAGTAAATCTAAGGGCACGTTTTAGTCAACCGACAGAGTGCGTTCACACATCCTCCAGCCGTCAACAAGTATCAGTACCGCTGTGTTTAAAAACAAGAAAATGTGAAGTTGCTCACATTTATTTTGAATACACCTGTAGCATTTTCATACACCTGACTGTTTCCTGAGGAGCAGCTGCTCCTGACTGCAGGAAGAGACACAAGGAGCAACAGTCTACTTTTAATGTTTTATTATGACAGAAGAAATAAGCTTAATCAGGCATTTAAAGTTCCTTTCGGGTGATATTGTTCATTAAAATCCGATTATTCTTGGATGTCATTCGTAACTTGAAACATATAGTTTTTTTTCTGGCTGCGAAAAAAAACTATTCATTGGAATTTTTTCTGTGAAACTCTGCTGATAGAGAGGGAGACATAAACATTAGTTGTATTGATCTATCTTTGAATTTAATCTATAATTTATATTCCGTTGGTTTGATCAGAATTCTATAAGATCATAATAAGAATGAAATTGTCTTTATACCTCGGATTAAACATTAAGCTAATCTGAGTCCTGTTGGGCCCTGGATGTGGTCTCCATCTTTAATTTTGGCCTTCTTCTATTAACTGCAGCTTTTGGTTCCGGTGGATTTTTGCCTCTATTATATTGAATTAAAGGCACCAAAAATCTGAGTTTGAATGTCAAAGTTCACCGGAATCAGCTTCTATTTTTTTTCTCCCCCACCGTGAAAAGATTCCTCGCTGCAGCAGCAACTCCCTGTCCACAGCCGAAGGCTGTCACACACACACACACACACACACACACACACACACACACACTTACACACCAACACCGACACACACACACGTGTTTCTTTTGGTTCCTATTCAGATTTCCTGGCAGCGGGTAGAAACACTGGGGAACTCCTTTGTGTGGCGCTGAGCGGGTTTATCCTTTACACGGCATCCCGTTAAAGCTCTGTGTATCCGCGCCTTTTCGATTTCAGGAGTTGCTCTAATTGACCATCTCTGACTGCCAAGCTTCTGGGTCTTGCTGGCATGAGCCCAAATGAGCCCGCCAGAACACCTCACTGTATCCGTGTTGCGAAAATGGCTGAAAACTGAAAAAAAAACTGAAACTGATGTTTGTCTTTTTTTTTGTGTGTGTGTGTGTGTCCTTTTTTCCAGAATGTGGGAGAAGGACTTACTGAGCATGTGCAGAAGGTCGCTGCTGCTGGCCATCTGCATGCTGTCCGTCTGGGGACTGAGCAGCGCGTCGTCGCACAGAAGCCACATAGGTACAGCCATGCATTCATCCTTTATTCATTCTCTGGGGCGCCAGAACCAGAACCGGCAGAGTCAGCGACTGTCAGCTGATTGACAGCTCTAGTTGGGGAGCAGCAGGTTTTCACGAAAAGTAGTGACGTCATTTTATTCACTGTTCCCTGTTTGTTCAAGCCAGAATGCATCTTTTTCATTTACGCTGAGAGATTTTACATGTTTTCTTCATAAGAGACAAGATTTTGATTTATTATTTACTTTATTATTGTTATTTTTTTATTATTATTATATGAATTGACACGAGGAAATCTGTCTTGTTTCATTCCTGAGCTCAGAGAAACCAGTTAACTGTATTTATCTTCATTATTGAGTCACTGTGGGATCTGATCCTAGAACAAACTTCTGACTTCATACAAAATAGTTGTGTTGAGTCAATACCGTTTGAATTTTTAATGAGTCACATTTAATCCAATCAGGTTTGTACCATGCAGGGGATAGGGGGCTTCTCGGGGCTACACCCCGGCTGTCAGAGACGACGGTGTTTAAGGACAGAATTCTAACCTCCTTAGTATGTAATTATGTTTTTATAGCCTTTTTATATTCACAAATATCACCAACAATGTAACAGTGTAACAAATATGACACGGTGTCTCCTGCATCGGCGCGTCTCAGCTCACGCGTGATTGGCTGATTCAGGTGGATTACTCTCCAGTTCTACCGCTGACTGCGTTCTGCAAACATTGGCGCAGCAGTCGCAGGATGTCACATCCACTTCCTCACAGCTCAGGTCCTTCCAATGTGCTGACCACCGCTCACCTCGCTGACTTTTACACAGACACTGATATAATTAGCCCGGCTCTCGTTGCTGCCGCCGCCGCTGCCGCTCCTCCTCCCCAGCGAGGTCAGGGTGATGTCAGGATGTTTTTATGCAAAAGGGAATTTCGCAGCTTACCAGTCATGCCAGTGAGGTACGACATGGAAAAAAATAATAGCAGTTACACTCGTGTTTGTGTGTGTGTGTGTGTGTGTGTGAGTGTGAGTGTGAGGCAGGGGACATGGCCTTTTCAAAGAGATTTCAGTTTTCAGAGAGATGTCCCGACCCCTGGAGGTATCGGCACAAACTGTGACTACACATTGATATAATGAGGCGTTTTCCATCGGAGGACAAAGAACACGCAGTGGCTGGAGAGAAACGACTCCAAATCAGCTCCAACCCAAAACATGACCAACAAAAGACCTTGATCCGGCCTCAGAATCCACCACAAGGCGCTGAGATGCTCATTAGACACATGAAAGGGAAGGAATCACAGCAGGTGCCTCGTTTCTGACGAGGTTTGAGACAAAGGAGGGAAGAAGAAAAAACCGTGACAGCAGAATTGAATCTCCATCTCAGTCTCTCTCTCTGGAACTTTTGAGAGGTGAACTGGTGAAGTCCGTCCATTTCACCCCACACTAATATGGAAATTAGCATGGACTGCTGCTGGTTCTGGAGTCATCGCTCTTCGGATGGAGAGACGTTACACTCTCTGGCCCGGTTTAGACTTGGTTTTTAAAATGCGTTTTGGGCGATCGGATCACAAGTGGACAGCGAGACACGTATTCAGCTGACCACTCGTGTTCAGATTTCATTGCCGGTTACGTCACTTCCACTCCGTAGTTATCAGTCACCTCAGTCAATCGTCAGATTTGTTTGTCCAGGTAACTAGCTACCTAAGAGCTTTCAGATGTCCTCTCTCAAGTCCACTCTCTCCAAGAGTCACTCGCTTCTGCCATAACAACCACTACGTCCAGCACTGAGGTAATTTACACTTGTATTAAGCTCGTTGGCTCGTTGGCCGCGAGAAAACATCGCTAGACTTCTCTAGACTAGAAAAAATCACAAAAAAAGAACAAACCTCCACCAAAGCCCAACCGCACACAAGGTCACGGAAAAACTCCAATGGAATTCTCCATTAATGTCTGAGTTAGCTCCAACAAACTACAGAGAGATACTCTGTATCCGCTCTTCTTGTGCGCCTTCCACTTCAGCGTCTCTGTTCAGCCCACTGAGCCCTCAGCTCCATCTCATCAAAGGAGCAAAGGCAGTAATAGCCACTTTGTGACGTCAATACTACAAACTGCTTATTAGGTTTTTTTTGTTTTTTTTAAAAAGCTGCGAAACACGTTACATCGCCAAAATCCCGTCTAGGATACGAGAGGATAGGATACTGTGTCGTCGTTGTTACTTTGACGAGCTCAGTGATAATTAACTCGGTGTGTTTTGTGAATAGACGTGTTTGGACCGGACTGACAGTCGAGCCGTCAACCCGTTTGTTTGACAGCAAACACGTTCCCTAATCCAGTTAATCTGCAGGCTTACGTCTCCGGCCTCTTTGGGTTTTTCATGCGGCCCACTCCTGTGGTTTGTGGCGCTGTCTCTGTGATTTATTACGAGGAAGAGGCGAGAAGAGGGGGGGGGGGCAACACAAGTAGAACGGCCCCATTCTCCTGGAGCAGCGCCGACAAGCCGTAATCACGGCGCCCGTCCTGAGCCACGGAGGTCACGTCAAGGTGGGCCCAATAAACAAACCTCTTTAGCCCCTCTGTTTATTGAGGCGGGGGGCTTTGCCAGAGCAATTGAACCTTTCACCGCGACCCGACTGAGCTCCCAGCGTGCACGCACAACCTCCGTAATAAGACCACTGCATCCCCCCAGAGCGCCATCTGCATTCATTAGCCGCTCATGAAAGAGTGGAGCGAACGAGGAAGGGCGAGCGAGAGAGAGAGAGAGAGAGAGCGAGAGAGGAGAATTCAGGGAGGAGAGCGATGGCGATAACAAGCGCCTCGCGGCCGGACAATTTTATTCCGTCCTGTCGATGTTTCAGACTGATGATGTGGCGGGGTCAAACGGCGGCCTCAACTATTCCGATACTTGGATACTTTTTTTTTTTTCGACAGAGTATCTCCGTCTCATTTAAAAAACGCAGCGTGTGGTTTACCGCGTGACGCAACACGGCAGCCGCTCCTCCGCCTGGAGGATCGAAAAAAGCGCCCTAAGCGGCGCCGTTAACTGGTTGTAAACTCTGTTCGATTCCTTTAAAATATGAGGCATTAAGTCACATGACTTATGGAACGCTTCACTTGAATTAGGATCAAAACGACTTTGGAGCTCCGGTTCACGTACGGGCCGTTTAATTGGAGGTCTGGTTCTATAATCACGCTCTCGCGGGTCGCCGCCGCCTTATTAGGCGGATGAAACTGCGCTGCCTCTCATTTGCATTTTAGTGGAACATTTCCATATTTGCTTATGCGAGAGTCTTTCTAAAAAAGTGAGGCACTCCAGCTGATTTTCATGCTTCAGGGTTTTTGGTTTTTTTTTTTGTCTTCTATGCAAATCCACTTCTTTCTGCTTTTCATTTTCAGCGCCTTTAATATCAGGGACAAACTGGTTCTCTGGAGTCCAAATTAACAACAGCATCAGAACATAAATATATATATATATACAGATATATAGATATTTATTCCCCTCACCAAAAGTCCAACTCCTGTCTGTGTTAAAATTTGGGCTTTAAATCAGCAGTTCCATCACAATACGATATCAAATCCATTCTTCGGACACAATACGATATTCGCCGATATAACAAAGTCTACCGCGATTCGATAACGGTTCGATTTCTTTCCGGTTTGACATACTTGCTTATTGTTGGATTATGGTCACGTTGTCTATGCTAACTACGTTAGCACGTATACGGCAATCCCACTATATTTTAGCATGAAGCTAACGGACCAAGCGCTAATTTATATGTCCACATTGTTGTGAGGCAGTAAACAGTCAGACTTTCCCCCCCAAAGTCTTTATTTCTCATTTGAAGAACGGGTTTTCAAAAGTGAACGCTAACGTTCAGGAAGAGAAGAATAAAAAGATGAAATCAAAATTCAGCGTCTGGCTGTTCCCATTGGTCCACAGCTCTGGGTCAATACGGAAGGTAGTCTCCTTTAGCAACAAAAAAGAACCTGGTGCTAGTCCGGTGCTATTGTTAGCGCCAGTGCTTAGTTGGTTCAACTCGCGTACCTCTTTGGAACCTGTTTGCTTTTCTATTGGCGAGGAGCCAAGTCAGAGCCACACCATTACGTCACCGTATAACGTCAGTACTTCACAGTCTGTTTACCCGGCATGTCCGCGCCGTACTCAAGCACAACAAACGAAGATGGAGGAGCTCATCGTCTCCACGCAAGGGCCATTCCTGGCTATCGGAGCCTACGGCCGAAGACACAACTTTTGTTATTAATTTAAAAATAAAAAATATTATTGCTAGTTTTTTGATGAATCTCGCTCGGCCTTTGTTTTAAAAATGGTGGTTCAGTGTTTACACCGGTCCTGTTGTTCACAATAACCCAGCCCCCGGCCCTGCCACGCAATTGGTTCTTGGCTCCAGACCAGCAAAGAGTTGGTGCTTGCCTGGAACCAGTTTTGAGAGCCAGGAGCTGGTGCTTAGGCTACCGAAAAGCAAAGAACTGGTGCTAAGTCGGGCTCTGGCTTCAAACTAGCCCTGGAACCAGCTCTGTGGAAAAGGGGTAGGTGTGGGAAACACTGCAGGCGTGTCCCTGTAGTAATTTAGAAAATAAAGGCGTATTTTAAAAAAGACGATAAATATCGGTATTTTGACTTTCCAGTGATTTGATTGGATCGATATACCGAATCGATGAATCATTACAGTCCTAATTAAGATATGCTTACAGCTGAATAAGAATAGTTTCCCGGTGCCGGCCTGGAGGGGAGAAGGCAGCTCTTCGTGTATGATGGGCTTTGATAAGAACCAGGCGGCACCGGTGAACATTATTACTGTTTAAAGCCTGGCATTATCCCAGAAATGCAAATAATTTGTGACAGTCCAACGTGGAATTGCTGTGGGGTAGATTTAGTCAAAGTCATTATTTTCTCTCCTTTTTTCTTCACACTTTACCAGCAGAGAAATAATAATCGGAGAATTGTTGGAGGATTCTGTTAGAAGAAGTTTCTTTTCATGCGACCCGGTCGTCGCTTCATTCAATGCTTATTTAATGGGAACGCCTTCAGTCTCTCTCTTTGTTCACAATCGTCTGTGGAAGTTCACGACTGATGAAATGTTATTATTTATTTAGTGAAATGGAGTATATCCATTGGTTAGGGGTGAAACGCCCTCAATCCCCTGCGTTGTACAAGCAATCCCCCTGATTGAACTCCTCAGATTAAATGTGACTCATTAATAATCTCAAATAGTCCGTATTGACTCGACCTAACTATTTCTATGACGTCAGCAGTCTGTTCTAGGGTCAGATCCCACAGTGACTCAATGATGAAGATAAATACAATTAACTGGTTTCTCTGAGCTCAGTAAATAAATCAAGTGAGATTTCCTCGTGTCGATTCATAGTGTGTTTCATGTTTTTTCCACAAATATTTCCCCCTAGTGGGTAAAATAGAACTAGTATAGTGAAATTAAATTCATAAGACATAATCAGACATGAGGTTGGGAAGTTGTGGTCAAAAAACTGTTCTTTTTTGGGATACAGCTCCTCCTACTGATGGAAATATGAAACCGTTTTCCCCCAAATCAATCCAGTTCTTCCTCACACTGAGGTCTACGTTGGTATAAAATTTAAAAATGATCCATGAAACAGTGTTTGAGTTATCGGATTAACAAAAAAGGGGTTTTGGCGGCGGTTATTCCATAACATCCGTTTCCTGGGGATGAAATGATGAGAGAACCTTATGATGATGAGGTGATGATGTCATACTATAATTCTAACCAACCCACTGAGGAAGGATGTGCCTCAGCTGCTCTAAAGGAATTTTTTATCCCATAACTCATCTTTTACACAACTTATCTGTGCGTCTCGTAGGATGGACGTGTGATTCATGCTAACGGACGTAAACCTGAATCTAATGAGCATCAAAAAAAAAAACCTCCGACACCGATCGCTTCCAGACTCCAGGAGGAAGCTGACACCAAAGAGACAAACACAGTGAAAATTCAAAAGAAGGGAATAAGTTAGAAGCTTCCATTCATCATAAACAGAAGTTGGAGATGACCTCATTAAAACTCCAGAGAAAGTTTTAATTGTTAATGATATTGATGGTAAATGTCACAGTTAACTAGTTTTTTCTGAGCTCAGGAATAAAATAAGTCATATTTTTTTCGTGTATCAGTTCGTAGGAGTTTAATTTAGATCACAATTGGACTCATGGTCGGGAAGAAACGCCCCATTGTGATTAAAATATGAACTAATAGATTAAAATATGAACTAATAGATAAAAATATGATGTATACAAGGAAGATCTACTTGAATTGATTCATATCTGAGAAATCGTGACCTAAAACTGTGATTTTGGAGATAAAACCCCCCCTAGTGCCGGAAATATGCAACTGACATTTCCCCAATTCAATCCAATTCTTCCTCTCACAAAGGTCTATCGGGGTATAAAATTTGTAAAAATGAACAACAAAATATTTTTTGGAGTTATCGTGCTAACACGAAGGATTTGCGGCTAACGCGGCGGTGATGACGATCCCGTAATTTACCCGACTTTTGTTTCCCACGATGTTGATTAAGGTTTTATTCTCAGTCACATGACCTCACGACCCGAAAGTCAAGCGAAGCGTAACACAGCGGATGGAAACAACAAATGAGATGTTTGTTTATTATTATAATTCAAATAAAATAAAAAAATTTTAGGTGTGCATCACCTTAATGTGTCCTCTGGAAACACCTCCGTTGCGTTGCAGTATTTGCGGTGTCTTACACTGATGAAGTGGTTTTCTCACTTGTTTTTTGTGTTTATTCAGATTTTTTTGTTGTAGATCCTACAGAGTTTGGTTTTTCGGAGATAAACACATAAAAAACAGTAGAGAGCAGGCGGGGATCTTCTTCACAGCGCCGTAACCCGAATCTCCATCTGTTGTTGACGTCAGCCGGCACTGAGAAACCACACAGCGGGTCAGCGTGGAATCCTTGCCCGGGGGCAGCATGACATTATGCCAAGTGGCGGCAGAGCAGGTCACCCCCACCCCGAGGTTGTGAGGGGATGCGGCGTCACAGCATCCGTCCTGACATTTGGAGAGCAGGTGGACGACACAATGGTGGCTGCAGATAGCGAGAGCAGGGCGAGATTGAGATGGAGATGTGGGCCTGTTTGAGATGCGCTGTGGGGATGACAGGGGTCAGCCCGCCCCGGCCCCCCGACGGCAGCTCCCGAGATTAGAAAACCATCAAACGTCCTCTGCTATCCTCGTCTGAATGGCAGCTGTATGGATGAGCCGCGAGTGGCTGTGTGGCCTCGGCTGCGTCCTCAGTGTGTGTGTGTGTGTGTGTGTGTGTGTGTGTGTCGCCAGCGGGGGAGGGGGGAGGGGAGGGGGCACAAGGGGGATAGAGGACGTGCTGAGAGAATGTCAATAGCGTTGGTACCGTTTTGAGTGTAAAACACGCCGAAAAGCTGTTCTTTTCATCGTGTGTGTGAGTAAAACCGTAGACCGCACTCACGTTCATATTCTCTATAATAATAATAATAATAATAATACATTTAATTTATAATGCACTTTACATTTGGATCAAATCTCATCCTCTGCGAGGATGAAATCAAAAGAAGGTTCTGTTTCTATAACATCAAGTTGTTTTTTTTATATCATTATTATTATTTACAAGCTCAAAAAGTCGAGTGTATTCTGGAATTGTCATCGACGCCACGTCCCCCGAAGATCCTTCGCGTTAACGCGATAACTATTTTTTGGATTATTTTCAGATTTTATATCCACATAGACCTTTCAGTGTGAGACAGAACAGGATTGATTTTTGGGAAACAGCCGATGCATATTTCCGACACTAGGGGGATCTTTATCTCTAAATACATCATTTCTCAACCATCTGTCCGACTTTTTTCCAAATTTGTAGCAGATGAATCGACTTGAGATATTTATCTTTTATATATCGTATTTTAGTCTCGCAGTTCACATTTTTCTCAATAGGGGAATCTTCTTTATGAGTTTTGGACGTAACTTTCTCACTGTTACTCCACTTTAATCAAATTGACCTCAATTGTCATATTTTACTGTAATTACCTCTGTTGAGGGAGAAGGTTATGTTTTCAACCGTGTTTGTTTGTCTGTTATTACATTACAGAAAAACTCCATTACAGAAAAACGAATGGACGGGTTTACATATGTTTTACCCGGATGTAGATTTTGGTATACACTAACAATGGTTATATTTTGGTGTTGTTACAAGTTTTGCAGCATTTATAAATGCATATGCCATATTTTATTCTAATAGTTCAGATTTTATTCACTAGGGGGAGCTTCTTTACGGAAAAAAACCCTGTTTTTTGGCCATTATTTCCTCACCTTTGGACAGATTTTGTCCAAATTGGGTGCATATGAGTCGAGTCCAGGAGATTTTTCTTGTTTATATCATATTTTACTTTAATAGTTAAATTTTTGCTGACTAATCGGGATTTTTTTTTTTTTTTTTTTTTTTACAAAATAACGCTGTTTTTTTCCGACATTACTTCACATTTAATTTGAAGAATTAAGTAAAATGTAATTCTTGTACTACACAAGAGACTGAGATGTTTTCACAGATACACTCCTGCTGTCAGGGATGACGACCCAGGCCGGGCTTAGAATTGCGCGTTTATGGGAAATACAAGTTCCGATATATGGATAAACTGTTGATTTGTTCACAACAGGCGTGGTCATAATGAAATGCAAAATTCCTGTACTTGCAAACACAATCCGCATGTAGAAAACGACGGCCGGGTCTCTGCCTATAAAAAGGAACCAATCACGTCGCTGCCCCCGAGCTTTCGCTGACCGGGACAACGGCGCCCAGAGCGGCGTCCGTCTCGGCGTGTCATCGTGGCAGATTGGACCCTCGCTGTGTCAGAAACAGATAGAGCCCTCACGATCACTCCCTCTCTAATTACAGCTCAAATGTAAACCCATTAGCCCTCGCCACATTATGACTTACCTCTGGCTATTCTCGAACTCAAAGAAAATGAGGATTTTTTTTTTTTTTTCGGATCCGGTTAGAAATCGAAGGGAGAGCCCGGTGATAACGACTTAAGCCGATGAATGCAATTAGTGGAAGAGTGCTAACAGCATGGCGGTAATTGGGTCTTACAAACTAAAAGCCTGCCCTCGCCGAGCAATTAGAGCTACCTCCTTTAAAGTTAGTCAATTGTACCGCTGTTAATGGTCCATGCTTGGTTGAAGCTGAGCACGGGGAGTTAGCCGCCTTTCAAATTGGCCACGGCCGCTTTCCTTTCTTGCATGGTTTCTGTGCTCGCTTGACAATTTGAATGGATTGAGGAGCTTCTCAGGTGATTAAATTGTTAGTAATGGTGATTCATCGCTCTGCGGACCGTGTCACGCGAGGCGGCGCTACGCAACATTAACGCTAGTGACTGGTTGACATTTAGGTGAGAGAAATAGCGCCGTCGTGAGGCGTTCAAAGAGCAACTCCAATAACTGAAGGACGGAGGGGGGAAACTGTCCTCTCACAGCCCAGAGGGCTTCATTCTTAGACCCCCGTCCTTCAGTCCAGGAAATTAGAATTTATTCGATTCGTTTCAATTCCATGATTCAAGTTTAATTTCGGTATATTCTGTTAGTGGAATTTGTCGTTAAAACTGTTAAAAAACTAACTGTTTCAACTTTAAAACTTTATTCTGTTTTTTCATTTAATGCGAATTTCATGGGAATTTATCATTTCTTGTTGTTTTTTTTAGTCGTCCAGGTTTTTTTTTTCCATCCAAACTTGTGCACTAATGGGAATTATTCACAATCGATGCAAAATTTGATAATCACATTATGTATTCGTAAAGTTGTTTCATTCCCAGTACTTATATTTTGTATATTTTTGCATATTTTTATATATTTTTTCCTGCATATTATGCATATTTTTCTCAGTCTGCTGCTGTGGCACGGAAATTTCCTCCACAGGGAATCAATAAAAACCTGTCTGTCTGCATATCTGTCCTTGTATATATCTGCCAGTCCGTGCACCTGTCTGTCTGTCTGTCTGTCTCTCAATCTGTCTGTCTGTCTCTCTGTCTGTCTGTCTGTAAAACAGAGCTTGGAAATGTAATTTTTAGCTACTCTTTCCATTTATTTATATTCATTCATTCATTGATTCATTGATTCATTCCTTTAAAAACCCAGAAGATCCCGTCCAGAACCAAACATGGTCGATGTTGGGGGGGGAACAGAGTTCAATAAATGCAAACACATCTGGAAGCAAACAGGAAAAAAAGATGAACACAGCTGATTGTGCTTCATCGCTTAAAAGCATAATTTAACAACGCTTATTATAAAAGTTCAAGTGAAGACAATAAGTCAAAAAAAAAAATTGACAATAATCACCATAAAAGCAAATTGATATAAAATAACCATTAGAAATTGAAAGCAATTTAGAACAATGACAGTTACAATCAATATGATTAACAATTAAAACTTTCTCTGGAGTTTTAATGAGGTCATCTCCAACTTCTGTTTATGATGAATGGAAGCTTCTAACTTATTCCCTTCTTTTGAATTTTCACTGTGTTTGTCTCTTTGGTGTCAGCTTCCTCCTGGAGTCTGGAAGCGATCGGTGTCGGAGGTTTTTTTTTTGATGCTCATTAAATTCAGGTTTACGTCCGTTAGCATGAATCACACGTCCATCCTACGAGACGCACAGATAAGTTGTGTAAAAAATGAGTTACGTGATTAAAAATTCCTTTAGAGCAGCTGTGGCACATCCTTCCTCAGTGGGATGGTTAGAATTATAGTATGACATCATCACCTCATCATCATAAGGTTCTCTCATCATTTCATCCCCAGGAAACGGATGTTATGGAATAACCGCCGCCAAAAAACCTTTTTTTGTTAACCCGATACCTCAAACACTATTTTATAGATCAGTTTCAAATTTTATAACCACATAGACCGTAGGGGGAGATTTATCTTGAAACTCACAGTTTTTCAGCCATAATTTCTTGTTCTGATTATGTCCAAATTTACATCTAAATGAACCTCGAGGAGATGTAAAGTTTATTTGTCATGTTTTACTGTAATCGTTCATATTTCACACAATAGAGTGGCTTTTTCTTTTGCAAAGAACAGTTTTTTGACCGTTAATTCCCAACTATATGTCTGATTATGTCAATTTAATTTAATTTCACTTAATAGCTCTATTTTATTCACTAGGGGGAGCTAAAAAAAAGTGTTTTTCATAAGAAGAGCTCCCCCTAGTGACTAAAATATGAGCTATTTGACTAAAATACGACCCAAGGAAGATCCCCTTGACCAGATTGATATGCACCCAATTTGGACTAAATCATGACAAGAAAACTTTGATTTTGGAGTAAAAACTCTTTTCGTGGATACACCCAGGGGGATTAGTTGCACAATGCAGGGGATTGGGGGTTTTCCAGTGATCAATCCTTGCTGTCAGACTGGTTTTTAGTATTTAGTTCAATTTAGTACTATATTACTTCCCTGCCGTCTGTTTTTATAGAACGTTTTCAGCTCACACATGTTGAATGAGTCGGTTCTCTGAGTTCTACAGTTGAAAGCGCCTCATGTCTTAAAACTGTTTTCTTTCTTAGAACGCTGCAGAGAAACTGACGATCACAGCAGGTTTAGTAGCTGCACAGGGGTTTAACCCATCTTACACACCTCCAACGTCTCGCTCCCCAACATAGATGATGCTCTGCTGGCGCTCGGAGGCTCAGCGAACAGCTGAGGTGACCCCCCCCACCCCGAGGAGTCACGCACACTCATGGTCTGATCACGATATCAGGATGTTTGACTTGTTTACGAGTCGATTCTGGTTCCACAGGCTGAGCCGATCAAACTGATCTTATTAAAAAGCATATTTGATGTTTACCACCTGATGCCGGCGCGAGGCTTTGCAGACATCAAAGCCCAACAGATAAAAATTGAACTTTGAAAGGCCGCCGACCGCCTGCTGAATGTAGAGCGACTGGTTTCCCGGGGAGTCATAGCACCCACAAAAGTGAAATATAATGAAATAAAGTGATGATATTTCTTCGGTATGCTTACTCACAAATCTTGAAAAGGCGGTTAATAAATGATGAATCTTTCCTTTGAAGATCTTTAAGTCGTTGCTTTGGTATTTGTGTTTTTGTAGCACGCTGCAAAAACAAACTTCACTGGAAAGAAGCCAAATATTCTCAAATTATAATCAAATTGTCTTGAAATTAGCGCAAAAACACTCAAATCTGCCGGTGGGGGTAAGAAAATCTGTTTGTTTCTTCAAACAAGCATAAAATTCGAGCCACTGAAAACTAGAAAAAGCTCAATTTAATCAGAAGTTTTTCTAATTACAAGCAATGAGCATTCATTTATAGAGAAGTGTTTTCTCCAGTGAGTTTATTATTCTGATAATGTTTTGCTGATGAGTTTTTAATCTGGGAGTTTCACACGTATGAATTATCTTTCCAAAATCGTACGCGACGGTTTGATGACAGTAAAAGTTGAGCAATGACCTACTCTTTCCGTTAAAAAAGGCAGTTTGTAGTTCTTTAAGCGGTTCACACCTTGGAAATTAGAGTTTTTCTTTTTTTAATTCTGTTTTACCAGAAATTGGTTATTTTATCCCTTAAAAGTCAGGAGATATTGTTGAATTTGTCATTGTTGCGTCGGGGATAACTCGATAACTGCTTCATGGATCACTTTCAAACTTTATACCCACATGGACCTTAGTGTGAGGAAGAACTGGATTGATTTGGGGAAATGTCGGTTCCATATTTATGCCACTAAGCGGCGCTCACTTTCCAACCGTTGGTCCAGTTATGTCCGTATTGGCTCATATGAATGGACTTGTATAGTTATTATTTCACTCCTGTAGTTCTTCTTTCCCTCACTAGGGGGAAACGTTTTGTGG
Organism: Lophius piscatorius; assembly: GCA_009660295.1. Classification (NCBI taxonomy): domain Eukaryota; kingdom Metazoa; phylum Chordata; class Actinopteri; order Lophiiformes; family Lophiidae; genus Lophius; species Lophius piscatorius. Next base: position 57,602 of record VRLP01001236.1, read on the forward strand.
AAAACTCAGTTCCAGCTTTTGGAAGTATAACATTTGTTAATCTCTGATTTGGGAAATAAGTAAGAATGACGTGAAAAAGTAATGTTATGTGAAAAGACTTGTTGTTGTTCTCAGTTTGAGGGAACTATGTGATTCTGAAGCCAGGAGATTCCCGGAAGGTCCATATCAGAACAGATTCTAAAGTAGTTAGAAGTAGTAAGAGCTTTTTGACAGCTGGGACAAAAAATTGGGTGTTTGTGTCAGCCTGACCTCTAGGATGAGGAGAAAGAGAAGGGAGGGGAAACTAAATCAGTGTTCGGTCTCCTGGTCATTCTTCAAATATTGTTACGGCGCCGAATTCCAAAGCAACGTCCGGCCGGTTCGGTCTAAATATGTTTCATATCAATCGACTCAAGGAGATCTTTATTTCATAGACGCCATATTTGTTTTCCAGACGTCACTTCACATTCGATTTGAGGAGTTCAATCGGGGGGATTCACTGTACAACGCATGGGATTTGGGGCTTTTTAAAGATGAAAGCATTTCAGGGCCGCCGTACCAAACATATGAGGGGAACCGTTCCCTAACTCAGCAGCCGTGCTGTGTTTGTCACCATCTATATATACATATATATACATATGTATACATATATATATACATATATATATACATATATATATCTGTTCTCTCTCTCTCTCTCTCTCTCTCTCGCGCCGTCATCAGGAGCTCTGAAGGTTCTCCAGCACTATGTGGAGATGTCTGAGAACCGGGCCGCGTTTAACTTCCTCCCTCCACGCTAATTTTCCCGATTACAGATTTTCAGCCGCGTATCGTAAATATTAACACATTTGCATCACAATCTGTCCCCTGAAACTCCGTCGCTTGTTTTTGTTTTTTTGACGGTATAAATCCAAACGGACATTTACGAGGGGCTCATTTGTAGTCGGGCCGTGTTTCCAGGGAAATGGGGGAGAAACTCGTCGGCCTTGGGAAGCATCCCTTTATTTATATATTTATTTTAAAGTATTGCTTTGCTTTGGCCTGCTGGTTATTCTCTAAAGACCCGATACCCATGGAATTAAGTGAAATATACGCTCCTGAAATGCCGTGGATCATTCGCTCGCCTCCGTATTCCGGCTGCGCTCCAGGACTTCTCAGCCTTCTGGCTCCCCTCCTCCCGCTCAGGACCGGAATGGGACGCCGACTGTCCACGTTAGACCGTAAAAACAGGAAGCGAGGCCGAGCGGCGAGTTTATGTGAACGGACCGGAGAATAAAATGTAATGGGTGGAACCATTGGAGTCTCGCGAAATGGCTTCTTCTTTTTTTTTACAGAAGGCTTTGTGGACATTTGTCTCAGAGAGATGGTCTATTAAACTGAGGGACATTTATATTGAGCTGTCAGAGGGGTGGACGGGTCAGATGCTGCTTTAATAGCGTCCTCAGGCTCCCTGCTATTCAAGCGGGGGGTTGGGGGTCAGCGCCAGCGGCCGCCTCGCCATTAACGCCATAATATTGTCTTCCAGATTAGATTTAGAGCGACCCGTTATAAATACCTCTCACTCATCAGAAACATCAATGGGACGACATGACAGTCTGGTTGAGAGGAGAATCATCTCCGCTGCTCGGCTCGTGTTCGGAGCGAAAACCATCCCTCTTTGTTTTCAGACTGCGCTCCTTGCCCCGCCTTCGCCGCCGCCGGCCTGTCGTCTCCTCCGTCTAATGAAGACGGATCCGTCTGCCGCTCACATCGTCGGGACTCTGTCATCGTTACGGAAATGTACAGTTTAACCGGGGACCCTCGCCGTGGAACCGGGCCTCCGCGTTTGGAGACGGCTTCAGAGGAGTCGGCTCAAGATGAAAAACATCACAGGATCCAGTCGGCGAGGAGGAGATGGCAGCAGTTAGGAGCAGACATGACATCCGCCTGTCAGATAACCGACGTGTGTGCATGTCAGATGAGAGACCAGAGGCGGGAGTGGAGGATCTGACATTCCATTTCTCTTTTGTCTGCCTCTGTGGCGACCAACGCAGTCAGCGGCGATTACGCAAAAAGGAAAATACTAGAAACTCCACTCTCAGGAATGATGTAATGTTACGATCTACACGCCGCCCGCCAGAATCATTGGCCCCCTTAAAAAGTAAAGAAGCGAAATGAGAAGTAAAAAAGGTCTTTAATTCAAATTATTCACAGAAATCAAACCTTTTATTCAACATAATTAAAAGAAACATGACATTCTTATCATCTGCTTGTCATATATTTTGCTCTGCCCCCTTTTGCCACAATGACACCCCGGAGTCTCCTGCAGTGTGTGATGAGGTTCTGGAGAAGATCTGAGATCATTCCTACAGACAGACACTCTCCACCTCCTTCAGGTTCTGAGGTCCACGCTGGTGGACTCTCCTCTGCAGCACATCCCACAGATGTTCTGTGGGCTTTAGGTCAGGTGACTGGGATGGACATGGCAGAACTTTTATTCTGTTTATTCTGGAAGGTCCAACCACGGCCCACTTTAAGGTTCCTCACAGGCTTTTAGGTTTTCATCCAGTATCTGCTGGTGTTTGATGGAGTCCATGGAACCATGTCTTTAACAAGATGTCAAGGACCTTTGGAAGAAAAACATCCCCACAGCATAAGAGATCCACCACCAGACTTCACAGTGGGGATGATGCGCTTTTCCTCTATGGCTTTCTTTCTTGCTACATCACATCAATCTTAGACATTTGTTACCAAAAAAAGCTGTACTTTGGTCTCATCTGACCTCTGACCTTGTTCCAGTGAAAGTCCCAGTGCTGTTTGTCAAACTGTAGCAGCGTTACCTTGTGTGTTGATGACAGCAGAGGCTTTCTCTTGCTACCCCCATAAACAGCTGGTGTTGGTGTCGGCGCCACCTGATGGTGGTTAGGGAGACTTTCTGACCCCAATATTCAGCTGACCTCTGACCTCTCTAGCTGTAATCCTTGTAAAGGCTTTTACCAGTTCAACCAACCTCAACCAACCCCTATTTTGAATCGCCCTGATTGGATGCTTTTAATTTCCTTATTATTGAAGGCCTGTTCAGACAATAAAGTTTCTATCTGAAGCGAAAAATATAAAATAGACTATACACAATATTACATAGGGATTGAATAAACAATTAATTCAATTAAGAAAAATTAAATCAGAATTGTGTTTTGACCCTGTTTAAAAATGATTAAAACAGAAATATAAATAGGTATGCAATTAGGTAATTTATGTATATAATTATTCTTGAACAATTTGGATTTAAAGTCGTGGGTAAAGATCAGAAGTACTTTAATAATAATAATTCTGGGGGGCCTTATTAGTTATTGAACATCATGCATCTTAATCACATTTAAAAAATATGAAGTCAAGCAGCAGCAAGGACCCAGAATAAATGAGAAACTAACTTTGGGGAGTGAGAAACGCTCGAGTGAAGCGAATCCTTCTGTGAGGGAGATATAAAGAAAAGAGCTGCGAGGAATTAAGGATTCAAGGTTACAGTTGAAGATTTTTCACGCCGCCTGCTTGAACTCAGACAACAAATTATAGGGAAAATAAAAAATCACAGATTCATTTCACCTTCAATCGGAACCGTCACCATTACGAGATTTATGAAATACCATTTTGTGATGTGTCTTCATGCAACATTAAAAACTGCGACGCACTCAAAGGGTTTACTAAATATTTCAGAAATCATTCGTGGTTAAAGGAGAATAAAAGACCGAAAAATTCCCTCTGAAGGCACGTCTGAACCTTTTCTTCTTTTTTTTTTTTTGGCGGCGACGGGCTTTTCTTCTGTCCATGAATCTTGTCTGCTTGCTGTCCCATAGTTTTAAGAACTTCAGCTTCCTTTTCCTCACAAGACTCTGATTCCCTCTGGGACTTCTGGCTGACCAGTGGGTGGTGGGTTCTAACGTCCTAGAGGACCGGTGGGCGGTGGGTTCTAACATCCTAGAGGACCGGTGCTGACATGAACTTCATCCAAACCACTAAAGCATACAAGAGGACGTGTGAGACGTCTCCTCCAAACTGAAGACTAAAACATCGTGGAAGCAAAACATTCAATAAAACGTAACAAATGGAAGTTAGACTTCCTTCAGATGGTTCAGATGAGGTCCATTTGGGTCAGATTGGACCAACGGTTAGGAAGGTTATTCAGAATAATACTGTGTTTTTCATAAAGAGGCTACCGCTAGTGAGTAAAATATGAGCTATTGGAGTAAAAACTCTGAATTTGGACTGATTTGGAGCATTGGTTCAGAAATTATGGTCAGAAATGTGCGATTACTGAGATGTAGCTCCCTTGTGGCGGAAATATGCAACACATGTTTACCCCAAATTACGCCAGTTCTTCCTCGTGCTTATGTAGGTGCAAAATTAGAAAATTTTCAATGGAGAGTTTTTTGAGGTTTCATAAAGAGACAAAAATCTACAGTGAAAATTCCATAATATTAACAACTTTTCGCAGCTGAACTTACGACTACACTGCCCCCAGTGGTTTCCGGCGGTGCTGCTCCACTTTGTCCGTCTGAACCGTATCCCTGAGCTGTCAGGAAATGTGCATAAATACTTAAAGAGCTGGAAAAAGTACTCAGAGCAGACGTTGTTCTGATCGCAACCAATAAGATCGCTGGATTTTGGGAAAGATTTGTCCTTCAATGTATTTCCTTCATGTTAATGCGATAACTCAAAAACTATTTCATGGATCATTTTCAAAATGTATATCCTGATAGACTTTTGTAGGATAAAGAACTGGATTTTGGGAAAGATCAGTTGCATGTTTCTGACACTATGGGAAGTTTATCTTCAATTGCTTTCGGGCCATAATTTCTCCACCTTTTGGCCTCATTAAGTCCAAGTTTGGTGTATTTGTATCTGCGAGAGGATATCAATCTTATATCTATATATTTTACTCCCTAAAGTTCACGTTCACGTTTTTTTTGTGACAAATTCTGTCGACATAAATTCACAGTTGATTTGAGGATTTTAATCAGCGGGGTTACTTGTATGACGCAGGGGATTGGGGACTTTTTAGGGGATTTGGCGATCAATCGAAAGTATCCAGACTCTAATCGGCGAGATATTCCATGCTGCTGTTCGGGGCGGAGGACCTTCGATCTCAATCGCTCCGATGAATCTGAGCTCCGAAGACTTTTTAATTAATCATCACACATCATTTATTATATTGAAATCATTAAACTGAAAGTTATGTTTTCACTCCTGAGCGTGTTTGTTTGTCTGTGAGCAAGATTAAGGAAAAACTACCGGATGGATTTGCATGAAAACTTACCCCTAGGTAGGTTTTTTCATATCCTAGAGGTGATTACGTTTTGGTGCCAGTACGTCTTTTGCAGTGTTTAAAGTTAAGTTAGATTAAATAAAATAATTAAGTAATAAGCCGTTTGGTGTTTTTACAACAACATGTGGCTATTGATGCTTTTGTTCCTTTTATTCCTTTGATCTTTCTTTTGGGGTGGACTTGGGGGCTCCAGTTTCACGAGTTCCTTTGAATCCTGGAGGCACAATGGGCTGAACGGAGATGCTGAAGTGGAAGGCAGGGAGTATTTGAGAGGTACTCAGAGAGTTTGTTGGAGTTGTCGGTAGATTTAGTGGCTGGTAATAACTTAACGGAGAAGTTAACGGAGAAATCTGGATTCATTTTTTTTCCTAAACATTGGCTACTGTTGTGCCTTGTTCCTTTGATGTTTTATAATGGATATGAACAGGAAGTGATGAAACAATCTCTGTTTAAGAGTAGGTTCGGAGGTAGGTGTTGTTGGTAGGTCTACGTTCTCTGTTTTTTCTAGTTTAAGGAACATTTTGGTCTCAAACAGCAGTTTTATTATGAATATAGCATATTTTGTATTTACATGTGTTTGGGAACATCTAACCTCATGGCGGCCACCAGTTTGGGCCATTAAACTGGTGTTTCAGGACCTCTTACCTTTCCGTGGGCTCGTAGGGTCCGACTGTGGGCTCTGCAGGTTTACGGCTGCACATCTCTCCTGCATAGGATCCCATTAAAAATTGGTCTGGAGTTTTTCTATTCTCACGAGGCGAGAGGGATGAATGTTTCATAAACCATTACTTCAGTATGCCCCCGGTTTCCCCTCCACATTAACGGACTTTTTAATGTGGCAAGTTGAATCATTTCACCTGCAAGTATTTTTTAATAACCACTCACATTTGCTTTTAATGAGGGGTTTGACGGTGAGAAACTGGCAGCTGCAGTCCTCCAGGATCCGTTTTACCGGGGAAAATATGACAGAGTTAGCGGCGTTCGGCATGTGGAGGCGTTTCGCCCAACCCAAATTGTCTGTTGGTGTCTGGTATAAAACAGAATGATTTGAATTGTTACTAATTCACAGGCTGCCTCCATTGTGTGGTCTGTGTTTTTTGTACAGCCGCCGGTGCTCCTGCGGTCTGCGCCCGTGGACAGGAAGTGATTCTGTTTGCCGCGTTTCTTCCTTTTTTCCATTTGCCGTCTTTAAAAAAAAGGGCCGTCTGACGCAGGAGTCTGTTTTGGTCTCTTCGGCGGCTGAAGCTGGACTGACTGCCTCAGCGGGTGAAGAAGCTCGCGGCCCGTGAGGCGGAGACGTCTGTTCCTGTCAGTAACGCAGGAAGAAGAAGAAGCGCCCGTCGTCTTCATGTGTTCCCTGATCTAATTGTCACGCAGCAGCTTTATGGCTTCTCGACGATAACACTTCTAAAAGAATCCTGCAATCGCAGACGACATTCAGTGTTTCTCCTGGTTGTTGGACGATCCACTCGAACCTTTAAGACGTTTAACCCACTTTTGATATTGAACTATATTCATACTTATCATTCATACTTATCTTTTTCTTGATAAAAGATAAGATCAGACACTACGGAATTGTCATTGCGGACGCAGATCCTTGGCGTTAAGGCGATAACTCAAAAAGTGTTTCATGGATCATTATCAAAAACTCTTTTGGAATATTATGGAATGAATTATCGCCGCCGCCGCCGCCACCGCAGGTACTTCCTGTTAACGCAATAACTCAAAAACTGTTTAAAGATCCATTTTCAAATTTTACACCCACATAGATCTTAGTGCGTGGAAGACCTGGATCAATTTTGGGAAAGATCAGTTGAACATTTTCCCCACTAGGGGGAGCTTTATCAAAAAAACAAAAAACAGGTTTAGTCCAAATTTGTTGCATATAGAAAAGAATAGAATAGAATATAAAGACCTTTAATGTCTTTATACATGGTATAATGAGATTAAGGCGCTATAACTGTGAGTTCCAAGATAAGGGCCTAAGTCGAGACAACAACAAAAACAATTACATACAGATTGTGTCGGTGAAGATAAACAGACGGTATAAAAATGTTTTGCTCTGTAGATAGAATACAGAATATAGAATATATTGCACTTTATATGAAATACTGACTGTCCTGCAGTTGTTTTGGTTGTGAATCGACTCAAGGAGACGCATTTTGTATTCATCATATTTTACTCTAATAGTTCATATTTTATTCACTAGGGGAGATTTTTTATTTTTTTTATTTTACAGACAGTTAACTACCGTTAACCGTTGTTCTAGTTTAGTCCAATATTACCTCATATGTACCACTTAAAAGCGATTTTTTTTATTTCTCCCCAACCATAACTCCAATGTAAATTTAGCTCCTATGAATCGACACAAGGAAATCTGTCTGGTTTTATTCCTGAGCTCAGAGAAACCAGTTAACTGTATTAATCTTCATCATTGAGTCTTTATGGGATCTGATCCTAGAACAGACTGCCGACGTCATAGAAATAGTTAGATTGAGTCAACGTGGACTGTTTTAGATTATTAATTAGTCACATTTAATTTGAGTTGTTCAATCAGAAAGAAAAATCTGATGTGTTTTTCCGGTTAATGGTGAGAAAAGATTTTTAACAGTTGTTGTATTTCACGACGAATATCATGAATAAATTCCTTATTTAGTTAAAAAAAAAAGCGTAAATTTTTTCTGACTTATTAAAAAAAAACCACATCTCTCTGTAAACCCAACAGCCGGCACCGTTCCGTGTTGGGCCCGTATCGCCGGGCGGCTCCAGCTCTGATGTCATCTGCCAGGTTCTACCAGCACATTTACTGACACATTTTTAATAGTGGTGAAAAGCGTTGATTGGGTTTTCACAGTTTGTACCGGAAAAATGAACATTAGCGGATCCACTAATTGGGCACAGCAGAAATGTAAGAAGAAACACTGAATTCCTTTTTTCCCACGTACGTGCTAAGTTATGGACGCCGGCTCTAATGAGGGCTCTTTAAATACCGCGCTCGGCCTTCAGCGTCCATTTAATGGATCGCTTTGGGGTTTTTTAAAACATTTGCCTAGTTAAACATTTAGGCTCGTATCGATCACCTCAAATCTATTATTTAAAAAGAAAAATTGTGTCGGCCTGTGGGGTTGGTCTCAGGTATAAAATCAACTCATTCAGTTCAAGTTTTGATAGATAGATGCAGAGAAACTTTATTAATCCCCAAAAAGGGGAAATTTAGTCGCTGCAGCAGCTCCGGCATACAGAAACTCTGAAAGTGACTAAAAATGAAGAGATACTATTTAATAGGACGTCTTATAGGCAGGTTCAGATAAACATTTTATGGAATAAAGTTCATGCATGTGTGAAGGAAAAGGAAAAACTCCGATTTGATTTCCAACGCCAAGTATAATTTGTTGTATTTTTGCAGGATTTTCTTACTTTACAACCCAAATCTTTTGTTTCTGTGCATCATAATAGACTCGTAACGGCGACCCGATCGAGCTCTGATCCCTCCCGCGGTGTGCTCTGCGTGCGTCTTGACGATGAGTGTAAAATCCCCTGCGTTATCCGTGGCAGATGAAGAGTTTCGGCACCGGCGCGCCGATGTCAGATAAGAGTCCCTGTTGGCAGGAGAGCGAGCGCCGCGCTTGTGTTTTGATGCATCCCCCATTGTGCTTCTATTACTGTATCTTTTGCTTGACTGGCCGCGTGAGGCTGATGCAGACCGTCGTGAGGCTGATGCAGACCGTCGTGAGGCTGATGCAGACCGTCGTGAGGCTGATGCAGACCGTCGTGAGGCTGATGCAGACACATGCGGACCGGCGTTGCCGTCGGCCATGCCGCCCTGCATGCCGCTGGATCAATCATCCAAATGCTGCAGAAGCTGAACGCAACCTGTAGCGTCAGTCCGGCCTCTGTGATTAGTTTTCAGATCGGGACAACAGGAGACAGTTAACCCAGCAGCAGCTCCACGGGCGTGGGTATAGAACCGAATGGGCAGACCCCCCCGTCCCCCCCCCCGTCAGGTTCAGTCTCTGGAGGAATTTCCCAAAGGCTTTCTGATTTTTATTTATTAATTTTTTTGATTTATAAGACAAATTACATCCCCCCAAAAAACGCGCTGTATGTCTGGACTGTGATTAATGGATTTCTGTAGCGGTCAGATTCATAATTCATCAAAAATAAACATTTAGTATTAATTGGATTTTTTTTTTTTTATTATATTCCCGAAACTGAGATATTATGAATTCGTAATATAATTTTGTGTTATAACTCAAAAACTTTTTCAGGGATTGTTTTCAAATTGTATACCTCCATAACCTTTAGTGAGAGGAAGAACTGGATTGATTTTTAGAAAAGAAAGGTTGCATCTATCCGTCACTAGGGGGAGCTTTATCTCCAGAATTACATGTTTCCGGGCCCTAATTTCTCAAGCTTTAGTCAGATTTAGTCCAAATTAGGTTAATTATAAGTCGATTCGGAGAGAAATAACTTGAATTTATTTAATTTCACTGTAAGTACTTCTATTTTTCTCAATAGTGAAGCATTTTTTAAATTTATTTTTTACCAAAAAAACACAGTTTTTAGGACATAACTTCCCAACCGTTGGTCCGATTCGGTCCAAATCAACTCGTATGAATCTAGAACAATTATTTAATTATAATATTTTACCCACACGGGGAGGTTTTTGTCTAAAACACAGTTTATCGTCCGTAACTTCCCAACCATCAGCCGGATTGTTAATAGAAATAGTTAGGTTGCGTCAATATGGACCGTTGGATTATTGGATTATTAATGTGAGGAGTTTTCTCTCGTACAACGCAGGTGATTGGGGGCTTTCTGGGGATATAACTTTGCTGTCATGTTATTTAGTATTAGTTTAATCTTGGCTCTCTTACTACTGGTTTACTTTTTAATTGAGAAAATTGTCAGTTTGAGCCAAAATGCATCCATGTTTAATGAGTTTTATTTTTACTTTTAATATTATAATGTATTCTCTTCTATATCTATTCTATTCTATAAATGCATCCCAGTCAGATGTCAGTTTTATTTTATCGTTGATGAATGTTACTAGCTGCTGCGTTTGGTTCTGTCCAACAGTTTTTGTGGCACACGTTCTTGAGAAGAACAAGAACATTTGTTACATTTTGACAAATAAAGTCGAGGGAGATTCCTCTTCCTCTCTTTTCTCTGCAAACCTCTTCCTTCTTGTGAGGAACCCCTGAGTGGGAACCATGTTTTCAAGTCAGAGAGTGAACCAGAGAGTGAGCGGTAAGTGAGTAGAGAGTGAAGCAGAGTGTGAAACAGAGAGTGAGCAGAGAGTGAAGCAGAGAGTGAAGCAGAGAGTGAAGCAGAGAGTGAGGTAGAGAGTGAGGTGGAGGTGAAATGAACAAACTGGGAGGAATTCATAAATATCTGGTATCTTCATCATCAGTGACAGGTTCACACAATAATCAGCCATAATATTGTAACCGCTGGTTACAATGAGGTGAGGTGAATAACATTGATTATAATAATAATAATAATGGTAATAATAATAATAATGTATGCTTTATTGATCACATACAGTCATACACAGCACAACATAGTGAAACTATTTCTTTACATTTGACCCGTCCCTGGGGGAGCGATGGGCGGCCCCTTTGAAGCGTCAGGGGGGCTGGTGTTTCACTCAAGGACCCTACGACAAGTAACCCTGGTGGGTTTGAAACGGCTGCCTTCCGATCTCCAGACTGGAGGACGGCCGCTCTACCCACTGAGCTTCTCCGGAGCTGCAGGTCTTCCTGGTTGTTCCAGGTTTAGTACCCAGAAATGGGTCCATGGAGGGAAACTGGTGAACCGGCGACAGATTCATGATCATCCAGGACTCGCTGAGGCGGAGTGAAGGTTATTCCGTGTTGTCGGGTCCCAGACAACAGCTGCTGTAGCACAAATTGATAATTAAAAAAAAAAAAAGAAGTTCATGCTGGTTCTGATAGAGAGGTGTCAGAACGTATGAGGCGTTGTCGCCCCCGGAGTGGTTAGTGTCCCCATGCCGACCCCTCCTCCGATGACAGCGCCTGCAGTGGGCTCGGCGGGGGTCTCGTGGAGTTGATGCCTTGATGGGTCAAAGTTGTCTTTGTGGCAGAATAATAGAATAATCATTATAAAGTTGTAGCTGATTCGTGCGTTTGCTACCTTCAGATGATGACCTGTCACCATGGAAACAGGAGGAAAAAGCCGCAATTTCACAAAGTGGGGAAAGTTTCATGAAACTATTAGAGTTTAGTTTCAGAAACAAAATGTTCACAAATGTCATATGTCTCATTTTGGTGATAGCAGAGGCTAACGAGATAAAAGAAGATAACAGGAACTCTGTAAATCAGTGATATTCCCTAGGATTACCTTTAATGCCATTTGAGTGAGAGGTCCAAAAATGACTTATGTTATAACTATGTAATAAACAGTTATAACATTTGATTGACGGACCACTTTGTTCCACTCCAGTTGAAGACGAGGAAAATATTCATGAAAGAATTTATCCAAACGATATGACGTTGGCGATGTTTGAAAGTTACCGCAGATGTGTCTATGAGCCATCATCATCATCATCATCATCATCAGCCTGATGACCTCGGCAGCAAAGTCTTAACGTTTGCGTCGCCGCTCAGAAGGAGCCGACGGAAGCGTCTCACGCTCGGTGTCCAGCCCACGTCTGACGCGAAGGTTAAAAGAAATGGAGTTTGTTTGTTTCCCGGGCAGCTCAGCGCGGGATCTGGTTGCATATCGGTGTTTATCAATCAGCGATCGATGGACGGAGTGGTTTGCTTCAGAGTGCTATCGATTGGCTGCTGGGCTGGACCAGATGCCACTTCTCATTAGTGGTTTGTGTCCTTTCACCTTTCTCCGCCTCTCATCTCAGGCTGATGCGCGTTCCTGGTGATTCTAACTGATGACAGTTCTAAGTGCTTTAATAGAAATGTATTGATCCCAGATGTTGTGAGTCAATTACACAGCTGCCTGGACACACACACACACACACACACACACACACACACACACACACATTGAGCTCATGGAGAGAAAAACAGGTAGCCTCTCCTCTACATGTGACTGTGTCTCGCTCAGTTGCTCCCCTTGATGCCACATAAAGAGGACGATTGTGTCCAGGGTGACAGGGTGACCCTCGGTGAGACAGAACGTTATACAACCGGGGCTCCGCCCATTATTACCCACGTGCCCTTGAGCAAAATGATTGACCTCTTACCGGCTGAGCTCGCAAATATATAATAATAATATATGCAGGAATGTATGTTTTAGAGGAAGGAAGTGAGGAAGAGTGTGGGACAGTGTTTACAGGTCCGGTTCTGTGGACCCCACCCGAAGGTCTTATGTGACACTTACATCTCGGAAAAGTCTGGAATATTATGGAATCATCAACGCCGCCATGGCAGATACTTCGCCTTAACGCAATAACTCAAAAACTATTTAAGGATTAATTTTTTAAAATCTTTTACCCATATGGGGGTTAGTGAGAGGAAGAACTGGAGCGATTTTGGCTGTACATTTCTAACACTAGGGGGAGCCTTATCTTCAAAAGATTGAGCCATAATTTCTCAACCGTCGGCCCGATTCAGGCCAAATTTGATGCGAAATCAACTCGAGTAAGTCTTTGTTGTAACAGTTTACTCTAATAGTTCATGTTCTGCCCACTAGAGGGAGCTTTTTTTACAAAAAGCTTTTTTTGGACATAACTTCACATTTAATTTGAAGAATTCAATCAGGGCATTGTAAGTGGAATCTGCTGAATCCAGCTCAGTGGACCCCACTTTGACCTTCATCATCCTCATCTGTTACAAACCTCTATGACCAAAACTTTTCATTTATAGTCTTAATATAACGAGATGTGTCTAAAAGGAAACCGACCTTCGTCTGTTCACTCATAACAAAGTCCACCAATGTTACCAATTGTTATATACATAAAACACAGTGTTAAAAAGAGATAGTGGGGTTTTTCAGTGTGTCATTCTAAAAAATATGAATGAGTATCATCAGGACAAAAAAAATAAGCTTAATTAACACCTTTAATTGTCAAAGACAGAGACATTTTTTTCTTTCATAAGTCAGAAATTAAACCATTTGTTCATGATATTCATGATAAAAATGCACAATTTTACAATAAATGTTAAATAACGTTTATTGTTTATTTTTTCTTTTTTTTTCTTTCATGATGATCTGTTATTGGCCGAAACACAGGAAAAGGTGCCCCAAAGCAGGACGTCCTCCCGAACCAATCAGCAACCGGAATACAATGCTGTCGTGTGTATGTGTGTGTGTGTGGTCTATGACACACAACTCTCCTTGAAACTACTGGTTACTACTGTTGTGTAACATGAGGAGGACTGCTCGTACTTTATTTTCTAATCAAGGTAGAATACTTACAACTCAAATTCTGCTTTACCCCTTCAAAATAAGAGCACTTAGCATAAACCTCGGAGCCGATGGCTAACAGGAAGGAAATATAAAATCACTAATTTGCTGGGTTACAGGTGACAAATTTTTTTAACATTTATTCTAAAAAGGTGTATTTTTATCATGAATAGCATGAATTAAATAATAAGTGCAGTAAAAGAAAGTTTGGACGCATTAAAAAGAAAAAAAAATGTGCAAGACTATAAAACTGAATACAGAAAAATAATCCCTGAATGTGAATAAATAAGATAAACCTTGAGTTTAAACGGGCCTAAAAATGTAAAATCAGTCCATCAGTAATGAAGCAGAAGTGGATCGACCATTGCTTCTTACGTTTGTAGGGACAGACAATGGTTGTCGGATATGTACGAACTTTGGCGGTGGCATAAAAAGGGTCACAGTAATCTAATCCGACTGAAACATCTCATCGGTGATTTTGCTCTTTTGCTGACATTCCTCTACGGTTGTTGATCGTGTAGAATCCTGATCTTACTCAGAGTGTGTTTCCGTCGACAGGTGAGTAAAATCTCAGCGCACTATTGTTTTTAACATTTAAATACAATGGATGCATCAAATCCAGGTCATCTCCCAGGTGGGCAAGCCCGGCTTTGAAAGTCGAACCCCCCCCCTTTCTGTCTCCTTGAGCAACATATTTAATGCGCCCACCCCCCACCATCAACCCCCAGCTTAAGGACGAAAAAGAGGATTTCTCCAGTGGGATTGTTAATATCGTTGCATAAAGTCAAAAGTATGCCTACTTATAGAAAAAACAAAAAGGACTTGAGATATATTATGAACCAACTTATTTCCATTAAAGGGGTATTACAATATCAACTCCAAGGACGTCCAGTTCACTTCATTTACCTCAGAATTAACATTAACGCCGTATCGCCGTTCTGCACGTGTCGGCGCGTTTACACACATCAGGGTCGGACGGCCGCGGAAAAAGATAAATGAAAATAAAGCATTTTAAAAAGCGTTGGACAATCCTTTCGGATAAACCCTTTAATTACGCCCGTAAAGATTTTCTATTTAGAACTTAACTTGAGAATGGATTGCAGGCAGCTTCCATCTTCCCATTAGCCGGCAATCCGAAAAATCTCATCTACAACATTAAAAACGTTTTGCCTCCAATCAATAAGGTGCTATTTACATTCCCACAAAAGGCAAGACAACAATTGCCGATTGAGTGCTTTTCACCGAGCAGAAAATTACTGATGCAAAAACAGGTCAGGCGCCGCGGCTTTGATGTGATTATCCTTAAGCCACCAGCCCCGCCCCCCTGGTCAAAGTTAATTTCAAAAGTTGGAATAGCCTGGATAGAATATTCAAACTTTGTTTAAGTGATAGACGGGCGTGGAAGATAAGCAATCACAGGAGGTGAAACGAGCAAAGGCAATCATTTTAAATCACCCGATCTTAAAGGAAGACAAGAAACGTGCCGCCGTCAATGTCAAGAAAAGAGCGCCGGCGTTATAAATAACAAAAACAGCTGAACGGGAAGTTCATCCTTCTTATTAATGCTGTTTATATACATACATTATAAATTAAATGTATTATTATTATTATTATTATATATATTTATATACGTTTTTTTTAAATATATATTTATTTTTACAAATATATATATATGTAGATATACATATATATATATATATTTATTTATATAGATTCATTTATATATTTATATATATTTTAAGACCTTTTTCTTTAATAAGTCAGTCTTATTTAATTACACGAGGCATTTGTTCATGATATTCATCATCAAATAAACATTTTAACAATAAATGTTAAATATTAGCTCATCCTCCTCTGGAGGCGGGATCTACGAACTCAGTTTAAGCTGAACAGGAAGTTCTTCCTTCCTGTTAGTGCCGTCACATAACGTGTCACTGGGTCAGCCTGGTCTGCAGGTCTGGCAGAGTTCTGCTCTTCCGGTAGTTGATGTAGTTTAGCTTCATGCACAGCCGGTCTCCTGTGGCGAGAGAAGCAGGAATTAAAGCTAGAGAGGAAACTGGTTTGACCTGGTACCATCCACTCATTAAGTTGCAGGAGGGGAATAGTCGCTGCCCCCGGGGCCGAGAGAACTGTTGATTAAAGCTGGAGCGGTTGCAGAGGTCTCCGGCTCTCCTCTTCAGGCTGGACCTGAAACCAGCGTCCGGTGTGGACAGGAGGAGAGGTCAGCTTCAGGGCGCGGCGGTCAGCCTGAGCCGGTAATGATCCCTACGAGAAGAAACAACAGGAGCGGTTCGCCGACGCTGCTGCTGGATGTGAGGCAACCGGACTGAAAACATCTAAATGTACACTTGGGACTGAAAACTTTAGAAGTATATTTTTACACTTGAAGCACAAATTAGAAAGTTTGGGTCCAAGAACGCAAAACCTCCGGTTCAGTTTGCAGCGCCGCTGCGTCACCTCCATCACCGCTGCGTCACCTCCATCACCGCTGCGTCACCTCCATCACCGCCGGATGTAGCAAACCGACGTCGAACTCATCTTCATTCCAAAAGAGCAGAAAACTGAAGAAACCATCAGTGAGATGGACGCCTGTAAGACCGGATGGATGGAAGGAGGGATGGATGTATAGATAGACTGATGGATGGATGGATTGATGGATGGATGGATGGATGGATAATAGGATGGATGGAAGGAGGGATGGATGTATAGATAGACTGATGGATGGATGTATAGATAGACTGATGGATGGATGGATGGATGGATGGATGGATGGATAGGTAACCCTATGTGCCCATTTTGGCAGTGGCATAAAAAGCAGACAAAGAAATTTAAGGATAAATAAAGACATTATTATTATCATTAAGACATTCGCTCACAAAATTCCCAAAAGTAACAGGAAGAGATGGATGAAGACTTCCGATCCTTTAATTTGCTGCGGCTAAACGCCACTAGAAGTAAAAGACCTGCTTTCAAACTTTTACTTCGGTAAAGTATGCCCTTTTGCAAAGATGACATGAATAACATTTAGTAAATCATGAGATTTCGGTTGGAGATCCTGAGGTGGTCCCAAGCCGAATGAGAGACAAAGTCCCTCCAGAGAGTTCTGGGTCCACTTCAGGATCTCCTCCCAGTCGGACGTGCCTCACAAAAACCTCATAAATCCAGATTCGGTGGACTAGGAGAATGTATGTTTCCTAGTTGAAAAACTAGGAGACATACGGGTAAACTAAACAACAAAGTTGTTTATTTTCCTCTGTTAGTTCATATTTTCCTAAATTAGTTCATATTTCCCTCTATTAGATCATATTTTCCTATATTAGTTCATATTTAACTCACTTGGGGAGCTTTTTGTCGTTCGCAGGCATAACTTCACATTTAAGCTCATCATTTTTTAATCCAAAACTTTCAGTACAGGTAAGCGTTATTTTCTTTTGATTATAATCAGCATCATCGCTTCATTGGTTCCACTGCCTCGGAAGTGTGTTTGTTTTACCCGGTTACTTGTACTGTCGCTCAGACGTGTCCAGCGTTTCTCTAAATGTTTCGTCTTCAGAATCATGCCGTCAGTGTATGTGTGAAACCTGATGATGTCACTCAGTAAATGGGCGGGGTTGGTCGTTAAGAGATGTTTGTTTTTTTTACCCGCAACCGATTTGCTAACAAATATCCCCTTCTCCACAGTCAACAGCTTTACTTCTTTATCAGGCCTGTAACCAAAAAGTCTTTACGGGTGGGTGGAGCTAAAGGCCAATTCTCCAGTAGTAGATGAAGAAATAGCGGATGATGTCATCAACCCTTTAATGTCCTCTTCATCTGTTTGTATGAAGCTATTTTAGACTGAATATGCCTGCTTTGGGGCTGAACCTGTTTATAATCCGACCCAGTGGCAGCATTTAAATGCTAAAGAACAAGGGTCCGAGGATGGAGCCCTGGGGGACGCCACAGAAAAGAAATAACATATGCAAACCTCCTCAAATTCCTTTGTGAGGATATTAAAGGGGTTAAGAGGCGCCAGTAGATCATCCAACAGGTGGAAAACTGCCTGAAAGTTCTGACTGATGTGGAACTTTTGGGTCCTTCAGTATTTCTAAACAAACAGGTGAAATTAAGGGATTTAACAATAACGCAAAAAAAAATCATTGCATTTATCGCAAATAAACGTGACCCGTGACATTTTGTGGAAAACAAATCCCACAGGACGTCTGCTACACTTTCTATCCCATCTCCCTTCCCTTCCGTCGAGTTCAAAGAGAATAACAAATAAAACAAACAGAACCTCCTCGGTGGAGAAAACAAATTCTGCTGAATGACACAGGTGGAGAAGTCAGAGAAAGAAAATAAAAACAAGTTTGGTTGTGATGCTGTCGGTGTAACAATAAAAAAAAAAAAACCTCCAGCTTCAAGCAAACAACCAGACAGAAGGAAGATTCACGACCCGGGCGCATGAAAGAAGGGCTGCAATATTAACCAGCGTCTGTTTCTGAAGATGTGTTTTATTATTCGTTGCTCAGGCGGAGCGACCTGTGCAGAGCCGTCAGATCCTTTTCTAACCGGCAGATGTGTTTGTGCTTTCAGTGCATGTGAAAGCGGGAACCTGCGAGGTGATCGCTGCTCACCGATGCTGCAACAAGAACAAGATCGAGGAGAGATCCCAGACTGTCAAGTGCTCCTGCTTCCCCGGACAGGTGGCGGGAACAACGAGAGCAGCTCCATCATGTGTCGACGGTAGGCCTGGATTCACAATGTGCTTCTTTTATCGATCCGAGACGGGTTCCTGATTATGGGAGACATACGACGACTGTCTCACCTGTCACCGCGGCCCTGCTGCTTATTCCGCTGATTATTTAGGCGTGAGAGAAAGAAAAAAACAACAAAACAAAAGTTGTTTTGTTGTTTTTTCATGTTGAGTTTTTCATCATACCGAGCCACAAAAGTCCCTTGAGAAATTTCCCTTTTTAACATCTTGTGCACACCAGATAAATTTAGCACTGCAAAAAGGCAGGAAGGGTCTTTGAAAACCCCCATTGAAGCTGCATGTCTGATGTCCTTCAGTATGTGCAGTCAATCATCCCTGCTGATGATGATGATGATCCGAACAAAAGCTGCTAGGATACGATTCTGTTCTCTCAATTTTTCTGTTTATTCTTAGCATTTTTTTTTAGAATTTTTAGAATTACTTATTTGAATTGCTCTTATATGGAAGGATCACAGCGGAAGTAGAAAGTCCACCGGCATTGTGTATGTGCTCTGAATCGAAGAAACAAACGCACCCGCGGTCACCCCTCGCGGTGTGTTTCATAATCCGATTGTACTTCCTGTGCAAACAAGATTAAACAAAATAAATTCTCAAGGGACTTCGGGGGCCCCGTCCTTCGCTCCGACTGTTTACTTTTTCACCTGTTCGTCTGTTTTGGAGGTCGTATCATAGAGAGCAGGCGCTGGGGGAACAGAGGGCCGGGTCATTTAATATCATGTCGGGGGAATCGATCCCTATCTCCTCTCTTTGCTGGAACGTCTCTCACACAGCTCCCTCCATTCTGACGGTATTCGTTAAATGTTTGAATTGTCGGGGGGGAAGCTGTTTCCCACCTGTAGGCCTCCTCAGAGCAACGATTAGACCTTGATGCACAAACCTCTATCGCACGCTTTATTAATCCTCCCACATAAAAACATCCAGGCTCCTCACACTTCAAGCACCTGCTCACAACAATCCCTACCTGACATTGAAAGAGGCTGTTTTATTCAAACCTGAGAGGTTTGGATCAGGACTGAAGGTGTCCTTCGCTTGGCGGGGTCTCCTCTGCTGTGAAATGGCTCTTTCTTCATTCACTTCCCTTTAATGGCCTGCTCAGCTCTTTTGGTTGAGCTCATTTTCAGTCAGTGTTATTGACTGAAAAATGTTTTTTTTGCCTCTTGATTGAACCTGTTTATAATGTGACCCAGGGAAAGAATGGTTTTGTTAAAGAGTAAGGGACCAACGGTTGAGCCCTGAGGGACACCACAGGTCAATTATGTAACTAGAAACAACCAAAAACGTCTAATAAAGGTCAAATAGTTTCTAAAAACAAGAGATTTCACTTTATAATGAAAGTAGTAACGGTGAGAAAGTCTAGTTAAAAATGACTATTTTCAATCTCTACTATAGAATTAGAGCAATCCTGCTCGATAGACAGACAGACAGACGGATGGATAGAGAGACAGACAGACTGTTGATAGACAGACAGACAGACAGACAGACAGATGGATAGAGAGACAGACAGACTGTCGATAGATAGATAGATAGATGGACGGATGGGCAGACAGACAGATGGACCAAAAGATGGATAGGCAAATACATACACAGACAGATAGATGGCTAGATGGATGGACAGAAGGGCAGACAGACAGATGTATTGAGAGATGTCTAGATATTGATATACGGATAGACAGACTTATAGGGAGATGGATGGACAGACAGACTGTCGATAGATAGATGGATGGACAGACAGATAGATGGATGGATGGACAGACAGATAGATGGATGGATGGACAGACAGATAGATGGATGGATGGACAGACAGATAGATGGATGGATGGACAGATGATACACAGAGATGAACAGATAAACAGACATACAGATAGATAGACAGACAGAGGGACAGACAGACAATCAGATGGACAGAAGGGCAGACAGACAGATGTATTGAGAGATGTATAGATATTGATAGACAGACAGATAGCGGGATGGACAGATGGATAGATCATTGATGATTTTTCTTTGAGGACATTAAAGGGTTAATAATATAAAAAGCAGAATCGTGTCGGTGCCCCCGGTCAGCACAGACCTGGACCCCCCACACCTCCGCCTCTGTCACGGCTCTTCCCTTCTTCCTCACAGCGTCCATAGTTGCCCAGAAGTGGTGGTGCCAGATGCATCCCTGCATGGACGGAGAGGAGTGTAAGGTGCTGCCCGACCTGAAGGGATGGAGCTGCAGTACAGGAAACAAAGTTAAGACGACCAAGGTGGGTCTCATTTATGGACCGCTAATGCTTTACTGCAACTGTGAAAATGTGTGGCCCTAAAATAAAGAGAGGAGTGTTTGGGTAAAGTGATTGAAATAAGATAGAATGGATCTGAAGGGAGCGCTTAAGAAGATTCTTCTCATCAGCCTCAGGTGAGAGCGTATCTGAGGAGGAGGAGGAGGAGGAGGAGGAGGAGGAGGAGGGAATGATGTGACTCACAGGGGAGAAAGTCGTTGAAGTGCTTGTGGAAATGATCATCTTTTGACGGTAGAAAAAGGCTGAGTTAAATTCAGCCGTCTGTTTAACTACTTCCTGTGTCGTGTCGTTGGAATCTAAATATAGTTTGTGGTATTTTTTTATTACGGTTTCTAATTAGGTCCCTGAAAAGTCGGGGATAGTATAGAGAAACTGTTTCATCGATCATTTTTCAAATGTTTTTTTGCCTTTAGGAAGTACTGGCTTGATTTTTGGGAAAGGTTATTACATATTTCTGCCACTAGGGGGAGATTTATCAGAATTTTATAATTGATAACCTAGCTGTAGGTCTGGTTTAATCCAAATTTTTTGCAGATGAATGAACTCAAGGAGATCTATCTTATTCTACGTAACAGTTCATATTTTACTCATAAAGGGGAAGATCTTTCTAAAGAAACACAGTTTTTTTAGCATGACGTCCCAACCGTCGGTCTGAATTAGTCCAAATTTACCTCATAAGAACCCTTCAACGAAATCGTCGTCATGTTTTGCTGAAATTGTTCATATTTTACCACAAGGTCGGCCCTTTTCTGCATAAAACACAGTTTATTTTAGCATTACTTCCCAACCATCAGTCCAATTTAGCGTCTATAAATTTACACACTGAAAACTCTCTTGTTTTAGTCCTGAGCTCAGAAAAAACTAGTTAACTGTATTTATCTTCATTATTGCGTCATTATGGGATCTGAACCTAGAGCAGACTACTGACTTGATAGAAATAGTTAGGTTGAGTCAATATGGACTGTTTGAGATTATTGATGACATTTAATTTGAAGAGTTTAAGAAGAATTACTCGTATAACGCAGGGGATTGGAGGCTTTTAGGGGATATACTCTTCATAATCATAATTATAACACCAAAAAATCGTAATTATCTTCATTATACTAAGTTTAGATACTGTTAGAAACTGAGTCAGGTCTACAGTTTTAAGACCCACCTGCAGACACAAAATGGAGGTTGAGGCAGAGCAGTTGCATCTTAGTGATTCAATAAAACACTGGATCCAGATTCCAAAAACACATTGTCCAAAAAACCATGTAAGCGGTCCGATAGAGCAAACAATCAGAATAAAAAAGGCACCATACATAGGTATGGTCTTTCAAAATAAAACAGGAACACCGACGAGGATGATGACGATAACCTTCACAATAAGAGAATAAATATTAAATTAACACAGAGTCATTCCGCATACTCTGTCATAAATTAACAAGCGACACCTAACAATTAAGGACAAGATATATTTTTTAAATAGATCAAAAAGAAACGATTCCATCACATGACTCAATAATGGAATGCGGCCAGAAATAAAACGGCCTTGAAAAAGAAACCCGACCACTTCTGTAATAAGCAGTGGTATTAAAGTCTTCACAGCGGATCCTCTGGTGAACTGATCTCATCTCCTCCTCCTGCTTTAAGAGAGGGTGGGTCTGAGTCAGGTCCCGCCGTTGGAAAGCCAGAGAGCAGCCTCGCGTTTCACTTCAAACGTGTTAGCGAGAGGCAAAAAAAAAAAAAGGGTCACCAGAGCCCGGAGAAAGACAAACAAACAAGCCAAATAAAAAAAAAAATCCCTCCAGGAGGTCGGATGGTGGAGTGGGATTTGCTGAGACCACTGGTTCGGGCCGCAGCTCTTCCACATATTAATACAAGTTATCTGGACGTTTGTTTTTGGGTTTCAGGGCGGGGGCGGACCTGAAGTGGATAGTAGGTGAGGAAGGGGGGGAGGGGGACTGGACAGCCCGTAGCCATCCATCACGGCCCCGTGTTTGACTCACCAAACGCCTGTAGTTGAGCCGCCTCTTCCATTATTCATGGCTACAGGAGGCCTGGACCAAGCAGAGCCTTTTATTTTAGCCGGGTTAATAATTCATGGCGCCTCACGCGGCCGCGGGAAAGCAGAAACACAGCCACAGACAAGCAGGGGTACGGGAGGCTAGTGGTACCTCCTCAGAACCTCAGCTCTTTTTTTGATTTGGGAGTCAGCGGGGGTCGCTCCCTGCTCATCGCCCGGGTGCCTCCCCCAGAGAGACCTGGCGAAAAGGAGGGGCCGGCGTGTTGGCTGGAGGGCCCGGTACCTGAGCTTCCCGCTCGGTTAACATCATTCTGAGGATTCAACGCCGGACCCTGCTGGGGATTCCAGCTCAGCCTCGCAGATACAGCGCTGGGGAAAATTCAAAAAAACAAAAACTGTGAAATATCTCGTGTAGTAAATCTTTAAAGCAGATATTTTCATTTTATATCGCTGATGACGTCGCTAGTTTTTACTATCAAGGTCCATTTGTAGCTTTTTGGACGCAGATTGATACAAAAAAAGAAGGAAAGGAACGTCAGACTTTGATTATTGAGGCAAAAATGGAACAAACAGTGAAGCAGATCAGGAAGTATAAAAACAGGAAATACAATAAAATCCATATTTCGCCCTTCATTAATAGTGGTATTATTCGTTAATATGTGTATATATATGAGTTCTATGTAGTTGATTTATTGGTAATATGAGTGTTTTGCCTCGTGTGCGCCAGTGTTCGTTCTTTCCTCGATGTCCAGCCGCGGCATTCTGGTTTAAAAAAAATGATGGTGTCACTTCACACTTCACCCCGTGATGAAGCCACCACAATAAATCAGACGTCTTGACGTCTTTCTCTGCATGTTGGCGAGCAGCGAGTTTTATGGCCCTGCTGGTAATGTCAGGAATTATAACCCCGGCAGCTCCTGCTTTTCACTACCCATCAATCAGTGGACCAGGCGAAAAAAGAACAAGAGAGCCTTTCCCGCCGACGCCTTCCATGACGCCTGTTCGGAATGTTCTGAGGGTCACTGATGGATTGCTGGGAAGAGAAAAAACATCAGTACTGTGTTCAGAAATCTGTGCATATGGTTTATAAAACATGCTCTCAGATTCGCTGATTTATAAGCCGCAACCACAGTTCTGTGTTTTATGCCGGCAGAAGTCTGCAATACATCAGAGGAGGCCGGTCCACGGAGGCAGAGGAGGAGGGTCCGCCTCTGAAGAAGGAGATCATTGAAACAAATCATTACCGAGCCTCACTTTCATTTATGAAATCATTTTTTTTATCTTCTTTTGAAAAAAAAATCAAAAGAAAAAAATCCATCATTGAAATTCCGATTGGGCTTCAACCAACAGGGCAGCAAGGTGAAAGGCAGTGTGTGTGAAGTGGAGAGCAGAGGAGGACAGACTTCACTACCCTCCTCTGGAGGCGGGACCTACTGGATCAAATTAATGGATTTCAACGTCCTTCTTTTTTTCATGCTGATCTGCTATTGGCCAAAAGACAGGAAGCGATGCTCCAAGGGAGGGCGTCTTCCCAAACCAATCAACTGCCAGTATAAAAAACGAACACGCAGTTGGTCCAATGAGAATTGCCACATTTGTTCTTCTAATTTCCACAACTGTGAAAGCTAGAGTGACGTACTGGAGGTAAAGGAGAGATTGATATAATATAATATAATTATATATATAATCAAAATATCTATTTTATTTTGTCCAGATAAATTTAATTTGTTCAGCTTTAGCAGTTAGCTGTTAGCTTAGAAGGTCTGTGAAACCTACCAGGGAGAGAGAGAGCTTATAGTTTGAAACTACAAAATAATGAAACGAGCAGGTGATGTAGTGTTAAACGAGCTCGTACTTTATTTTCTCTTCAGAGCAGAAGACTCACAACACACTGCCCAACTCAGTGTTTGGTGTACACCTTCAAAATAAGAGCACTGGGTAACAGGAAACATAAAATCACTTGGCGCAGGATTTTTAAGATTTGATGTATTTGATCACGTATATTTTTGAATAAATGCCTCGTGTCGTTAAAGAAAGCTCAAACTTGTAACTTATTAAAAAGTGATTTCTCCATCCGTACCAATTTCTAAACTTACCAGCCGCCTCCAATCTCTGTAATTATTATAATTGAATATAAGTGTCAAACACTGATGAAGGGGTAATTAATTATTCAGGCTCGCATGAATTCACTCCATCTGTGTTGACTTTCGTACATTTTGTAAAATTCCAAGGCTTGTGGTTTTAATTTTACTCCGATACGTTTTTCACCCCAGAAAAAAAGAAAAAATCTAAAAACGGCGTGTTTGCAATCCCATTTGGTCATAGTATACAAAATATTATACAATTACAAATAAATGTGAATAAACTAACGTTTTGTGTAAAAAGGCTAAAAGCAGTTTTTCTTTGAAAACCAGTTTGAAGTAAAGCCTGAAACCAGGAGGAGAATTCTCCCGGTGAGAACTGATTTGCTTTTAAAGCTCATTAAGACGTTGCCGGAGGCAGAAATTGACCATTTGTTAGAATTTTAAAGCGTCTTAAAAATTAAAATCCATATCTAGACAATGCTGAGGTCGTTTGTTTGTCAATGTGTGTTTGAACCCACCGCTGACCGGTCAAGGGTGGTCTTTCATCCTGATGGATCCAAAACCCCTGAGGAGCCGCCTTCTGTTCTCCTGACTCCCCTGTGAGTGTTTACTCAGCCGTAAACCCCCCCCCCTCCCCCCCCTCTACTATGAAGCCTGCCTCACATCTTCGTTTCTGAAGACTTTTTGTTGAATTACTTTCACTCTGTAGGCGTTACACGCCGACACTCCTTTCCTCCTTCTCCACGTTTTTCTCGGGAGGCGGGATCCCCTGCCGTTCTCCGGTAAATTAAATATTTCTATTGGTGTGATTATGTATCGATTGTTCTTTCTTTCTCGGAGCAGGTGCCTGTAAACGCGTTTGTGGCTTGATTACGCCGCGAATGCAGCAAACTCAGAATGTAGTTGTGATCGGAGGCCGTCACTAAAGGTGTTGGCTCATCTTGCATTTCATTTTATTTCCCTTTGGACCCCTCCCTGAGGGGATTAGGAGGGGGAAAATATAACTCAGAACGATTCAGAACCAGTGTACCAGCGAAACACTGAAGGCAGATTTAAGGCTCAGACAAAAAAGTGTTTTGGAAATTTAACATTTTCTTAATAGATTTGATTAAAATGATCAAAACTTTTGAATTTCTGGAACTTTTCAAAAAGCCACCGATCCCCTGCGTTGTACAAACAATCCTCCCCCTGAGGGAACTCCTCACATTAAATGTAAAGTTATGTCCAAAAAAAGAATTTTTTTTCGAAAAAGAAAAACAGTGACTAAGAAATGACCTAATGGAGTAAAATATAATAAATACAAGATAAGGTTCTTTCATATGCATCAAATTGTGACTAAATTGAACCAACAGTTGAGAAATTATGGCTGGAAAACTTTTGAAGATAAAGTTCCCCCTAGTGGCGGAAATATGCAACTGACCTTTTCCCAAAATATATAATCTGACAATTTTCTCACAATAAACTGTTTTATACGGATGAGACGTTTTTCAACACAATGAAAAAATGATCGTGATTATTTCCAATAATTTTGAGAGGCCTATAAGTTAGACTGATAGATTTTATTATCGTACAAAGTCTTAAATGAGATAAAAACACTGGAGAGGATCTTTGTGCTGCCGCTTATTAAATCAACCACAATCAATTTATCTTTCGCATTTTTACCTTCGTATCGAACCTCTAACTTCTGCCTGCCGTCACACGGTTAGCTCTTTGCTAACGTTTCAGGAAACCGACTATGAAACATTTTAATTTGGTCTAACTTATGGAACCCCCAAACTTCACTTCCTTCACTACCGTCATTACATTAAATTACTGTAAATTCTGATTGTTCTAAACTTTAAAATCAACAGTATTTCATGATTTTGAAGTATTAACATTTTTTTTTCCCTATAGAATTTAAGGTTTGCTCTTGTTAAACGGTTGAAGACTATTTTTCTCTAAATTTGAATCCCGCATCGTAAAAATGACGGTTATACTGTCAAATGAAAACAGTTTTATTCTGACGGTTGTTCACACGTTGCCGTGGCGACAGCTGAGGTCAGTATGCACGATGTTGGTTAAGAGTTTTCTCCAGCAGGTATGAAACACCTTGTTTACTGTAAACTTCGGGTTCTTTGCCTCTCAGGCTCATTATTACGTTTATTTGTTGTTTTCACGACATTGATTGAAGTTTTGTTCCAAGTCACATGACTGCATGACCCGGAAGTTAGGCGTAGCCACCACGGCTAATCAAAACATCATGAAATGTTTGTGTATGATATCTGTTTTATTCACTAAATGAAGCGATTGGCTTTTGGTTTTTCTTCATGTGTAAAAAAAAAAAAACTCTTCGTTTCAAGGTTAAGAAAATGGTTACCACATCAGCTGGTATTTTCCTGTAAATTATACAGTCATTTTTTTACAGGGTACAACGTTCAAATGTGTGCGTCTGCGTGTGTGTGTGTGTGTCTGCGTGTGTGTGTGTCTGCGTGTGTGTATGTCTGCCTGCGTGTGCGTGTGTGTGTCTGCCTGCGTGTGTGTGTTTGTGCGTGTGTGTATGTCTGCCTGCGTGTGTGTGTGTGTGTTTCTGCGTGTGTGTGTGCCGCATGTCCATCGCCGACGGCAGCAGCAGCAGCTCAGACTATTTTCCTCGCGTTCCCTCGCAGCTATAATTCCTGAGGATTGTCTCAGAGAGCCGAAAATTGAATCGCGTCCCCCCACAGCGAGCGGCTTGTCGTCAGACGCACCTCTAAGCTGCATAAAAGAAACACCTCCACAAAATAATAGAAGTGCACCGCTTGGAAGATGGTACGCAGTAAAGCCTTTGATGGTTTAACCGGTGGGACTCAGTTCCCTCTAATTGAAAGACAGTAATGAAATACTTTAAAAGTATTCACACAAGACCAGGTGTACGATTCCTCTCTCTCTCTCTCTCTCTCCCTCTCCCTCTCTCTCTCTCTCTGTCACTCTTTCTTTCTCTCTCTCTCTCTCTCTCTCTCTCTGTCACTCTATCTTTCTCTCTCTCGCTCTCTCTCACTCTTTCTCTCACTCTTTCTTTCTCTCACTCTTTCACTTTCTCTCTCTCTCTCTCACTCTTTCTTTCTGTCTTTCTCTCTCTCTCTTTCGCTTTCTCTCTCTCTCTCTGTCACTCTTTCTTTCTCTCTCTCTCTGTCACTATTTATTTCTCTCTCTCTCTCTGTCACTCTTTCTCTCTCTCTCTCTCTCTCTCTCTCTGTCACTCTTTATTTCTCTCTCTCACTCTCTCTCTCACTCTTTCTTTCTCTCACTCTCTTTCACTTTCTCTCTATCTCTCTCACTCTTTCTTTCTGTCTTTCTCTCTCTCTCTTTCTCTTTCTCTCTCTCTTTCTCTCTCTCTCTTTCGCTTTCTCTCCTCTCTCTCTCTCACTCTTACTCTCTCGCACTCTTTCTCTCTTTCTCTCTCTCTCTTTTGCTTTCTCTCTCTCCCTCTCTCTCTGCCTCCTTCATAAGAGGGCGGGTGAAAAAGTTTCTTCTTCTGTTCTACTTTTAAAGGGCAAACCAACAAGAAACAACTTTCACCTTCCAGACTATTTTTAGAGTGAGAGTAGCACAAACTGCAAACTGAACACTCTCTCAGATTAATATTCATGAGAACGTCGGAGGATACTTATGCCAGCAGCGCCGTCATGAATAATAATAATACCCCCTGTTTTTTTTAACCAAAATCATTTCGCACGATGTACGCTCGATTACATCCGACTTCTGGCGGCTCGCCGTCTTCTTTGGGCTTTTTCCGTCCGACCCCACAGATGTTTGATTTCCTCTCTCACACCAGCTGGGAAGCCGCACCTGTCGCACCTGTCGCACTTCTGACGCGGCGGTTATTGACAGACGCGCAGCAGCGAAACAGGTTTCTAATGAGACGGCCGCCGTTATGAAGCCGGAATGCTCCGGCAAGCAGGATAAGAGGTTACAGATGATGAATGAATGAATGGATGATTCCTCAACCGACCTTTTTCTGCGCAGACAGATGTTATTTCAGATAAACGCCGACGTCGGCGAAACACCAGCATCTGTAATTAGCGTTAAACACAAATGAGAGCTGAGGCTAACCGTCGGGTTTTTGCTAAATTTAAGTTGAACGGATCGCTGACACAACTGCAGCTCATCCTGGAGAGAACAAGAATAAAACATCTCAGTCAAAACCAGCTGTCAATCATCTCATCGCCATGGAGGAATATTCAAGGCGTCACCAGAGTCGAGATTCTGTTTGCAGAAAGTCTTTAAAAAAATGTTATTAAGTCCTCAATCCTGCTTCAAGCAAAGGAGCTTAAGTATCTTGGTGTCTGGTTCTGGAGTGATGGACAAGTGGACCAGGAGATGGACGGGTGTTGTATCGGCCTGTAGTGGTGAAGAAAGAGCCGAGTCATAAGAGAATCCTCTCAACTTACTGGACCTCCCCTGCGATCGTGAGCTCTGGGTAGAGACCCAAAGAATGAGATCAAGGATACAAGTGGCTGAAAGGGGTTTCCTTCGAAGGGGGGGTCGGGGCTCGGCCTTAGAGATAAGGTGAGGAGCTCGTACATCAGGAGGAAGCTTAGAGTGGAACCAGAACTCACTGGAGGGACTTTACATCTCATCTGGCAAGGGGACGCCTCGGGATCCCCCAGGCTGAGCTGCAGAGTGTTTCTGCGGAGTGGGACGTCCGGAATACCCTTCTTATCCTGCTGCCACACGCAACCCGACCCGGGTAAGCGGAAGAAGATGGAGGGATGGTTATTAAATCCCCGTAAAAGTCGTGTTAACGCGATAACTCAAAAACTATTTCATAGATCATTTTCAATTTTCTAGACCCACGTAGGCCTCAGTGCGAGGAAGAACTGGATTGATTTGGGGAAAGTATGGTTATATAGTTTTGACTTTGGTTGCTTGTACAGCGCAGGGGATTGGGGGCCTTGCTGTCAGTGACGGACTGATTGATCCACAGTGGTTTTATGTTTTGTTTGTTTCCTTTTGGGCTGAAAGATCAACCAGCCAACATTGTGTTTGTTTATGTTTTACTTTATTTATGACTACTCTCCCAGCCTTCTGTGTCAGAATCAGCTGTGATAAATGGAGTGGGATTCATCCTTTCGCACCTCACACGGGGTCTTCCGTCATACGAGTCGTCAGAATGACAGCGCCGCCTGCGAGCAGCTTCCCTGTGACTACCGCTGTTTGTCATCGTGAATGACTCAAATCCTTTTCATGCCGCGCCTCCATTCATGTCACTGACACAGATTTCCTCTGATTCCTCTCTCCCTCTCTCTCTCTCTCTCTCTCTCTCTCTCCCTCTCTCTCTCTCTCGCTCTTCTCGCCGTCTCTTTCTAGGTCACACGATAGTCGCCGTCTTCCAGATGGACTGGTTCTGGAGGCAGACATTTGGACACCAAGTGTTTAGAGGACTGGTGGAAAGGAAGGACCTGCAAGGACAATATCCAGGAACGTTCCACTCATGCGGTGGGAGGAGGGGGAACGCAGGACATCGTATGAGACTATATATAAAAACAAAAACATCAAAAATCCTAACTTTACTTCCAGACTGAACAGAATCCGTCCGTGAACTCTACTGCCCACAAAATCTCTCTTTGTATCATAGTTTTATTCCCCAGGACTTAAAAAAACCCAACCATGATGTTAAATATTGACTGAAAGACGGCGGATCGAACCACAAAAGAAAATCACCCCCAAAAACAAAAACCATGTGATGTGAGACTTTTGTGTTATTTTCTTGCCACAGGAGTCTTGATCCGCACCTGTGTTGATGATGACGATGATGATGATGATGATGATGATGATGAGGTCAATAGCATTTCTTTAAGCCTTACGCAGCAGATATCTCCTCGCATTCTATTTCATCGATTTGAAACTTCCAAGTGTTGGGCTTTCTTCTATTTTTTTATTTTATTTTAATTTTGTTATGATGTCACGTCTTCAAAACAAAAACACAACGATAAAAACCCCAGAAAAAGATGTGATGATGTTCGACTAAAAAAAAAAAAAAAAAAGCCTCCGAGGGGTCAACTCAGCCGAGTTCTGCCAAAATGTTTGAATGGTCTCTGTTGTTCTCAAAGCCTGGTGACTGCTATTGATTCCAAATGTCGGTATTATCTCAATAAATCAAACTCAATGGAAGTCTCTGTTCAGAAAATCTGGGTTTGTATCAGAAATCAGAAAATCTGGGTTTGTGCGGTTCTGTCCAGGACGCGTTTATCCGACGTGAGAAGTTTAAACAAAACTCTATACAGCTGTGAAAATGTATTTCAGCTAATCCTGGATTCTTTTAATGATTACTAAACTGTGTCGGATCTCATAATTTAAGGTTTAACAAACAGGAGAAAGCACTCATAGAACCCGAACCTCCGTCAAGGGCCAACATTTTACCGGCAGTGTCGGCTGCTCTTCGTCTTCATTGACCATTTCAAAGGAGTTCCACACGGATGTCGTTGTAGCGTCATCGTTTTTTCTGCTGTCTCTACTACCATACACCCCCGCCTTGGTGGTTATAGACAACTGCCCCCTGCTGGTCATAGTACGACATTGCTGCCATGGGCTGGCAAACAAAAAAACAGAAAATATTTTTAGGAAAAAATGAGTCGTTGAAAAATGAGGAGGAAGAAAAGTGATTGAAAATATTCTGTTCTGGAAAAGTTACACGAAACATTTCTAATGTATGCTTTATTTATCACACAGTCGTACAAGTACAACATTGTGAAATCAGATCTCTGCATTTGACCCATCCCATTTGAAGAGGAGTGGGAGGAGCCTGAGAAGCAGCCGAGGGTTTACGAATGTCAGCTAGCATCAAGGGGCTGGATTGAAACCCCGGTCTTCGGATTTGGGACGACAACTCAGAAGGTACACTGGACTAAAGTTAAAGTGAGACACATTATATACAAAAAGAGAAGACTTGGACACAAGTGAACCTTCAGAAAAGTGGATCACCTTCCAAAAGTCCACCGATTGCTCAACAAAGGATCCATCAGGAAGTCAAAAAGGATGCAAAGAATGTCACGGCGAGAGGAAAGCCGCCGTCACCCCAAAAGAACATCACATCTCAATGATGGTCAGAGATTTTGAGAGGAATGTTCTGTGGATTGTAAGATGCACCGTGTGGAAGACCAGAGTCCCGGGTGTGTGTCCGACCTCGCCATAGACCTGCGGTCGAGGGTGGAGGAGGCAGTGGAACGTTGTGGAGATGTTTTGCTGTTTCGTGGACAGGGTGATTCACCACAGAACACGAATTCTACCAGAAAATTCTGAAGGAGAATGTCTGTTCATCAGTCAGGGAGTAGAAGTCCACCTCTGAATGTCTCTGAAAGGACTAAGCTACGTCTAAAGTTTATTATCATTTCAAACTTGTGTTTTGAGTTTACTAATGTTGTCTCTGTTTTGATCTAAAGTGTGGTTCCGATGATCCAACATTCTAGCATGAGACACACGCAGAAGTAGAAGAAAGCAGTTTGTTACTCTGACAGCAGTGTGGAGACGAACGAGGAGGAGAGAGGAGGAGAGAGGAGGAGAGAGGCCAGATTATCATCAGGCAAACGGTGCGGAGCTCATCTGTAATTCAAAAAATTCAACAAACTCCAGAACTGGCCCAAAATACTAAAAGAGGAATCTTCCTGTGCTGCTTCTTTAAAGGAGCCGACTTCACAGAGAGAGTCCGGCGAGAGGCTGATAATTAGCTCTCACAGCAACAGACCCGAGCCCGTCTGATTGGCTTCCAGGCCCGTCATCATCCAAGCCGCCGTTATTGAGTTAAGACATCGCTCACGGTTTGTCCAAATGATTTCTAGTGCGCCGTTTGTTAGAAACCCAAAAAAGTATGGTGAGCACACGTTATCGAGAATACTCACTGTGAGTATTTGCAGCTGACTTAATGAGATATCTCGACAATGGCGTCATATAACACCCTTCAAAACCGCCGTCACAAAGTGTTTCACAATAAAGGAACACGAATGCAACCAGGAAACGCTGCTATAAAAAGAATATAGAGAATGAAAGCAAAGGATTAAGAATTTAGATCAATAAAATATAATAACAGGAGAGGAAAAAACAGGAAATTCAAGATAATACCATCTTAAAATGCTTAAATGAATGTTTGAATGTCACTTGAAAATGCTGAAATAAAGTGATCACATTGTAAACTTATTCTACAACTGAAGAATGACGCTGACCAAAAGCTACTTTTGAGGGGGGGGGGAATTCTCTAGAATTACAGACTTTTTCTGTGACTCAACTCTTCTTGATTCTCTAAAATATTGATCAAACCGAGAATTCCCATCTCATTTATGATCCTTCATCTAAATACCTAGTCGGGTTTTTTTTTTCCCAAGAATTTTTAACAAGCAAATTGGAACTTGTTGTATTGAAGATTTTTCTTCATCGTTATTTCAAAATAAAAGCACCTTGTATTCAGAATTAGACATCTTCCAAAAGTGGGGGATTTTATGGAATTATGACTCAAATATAAACTCAAATTTTATACCAACGAAGACATGCGAGGACCAACCGGAGACATTTTTGGAAATGTCACTTGCATGTTTCCACCACTAGGGGGATATTCTCTTCAAAATCACAGTTTTTGGACCATCATTTCTTAACCGGTGGTCTGATCATGTCCAGATTTAGAGCAGATGATTTAACTCAAGCAGATCTATGCTGTGTAGCTCATATTTTACTATAATTTTCATATTTTACTCACTAGGAGGAGCTTCTTTCCCTAAAACACCGTTTTAACTCCAAATTTAATTTGAGGAGTCCCTCTTACTACACAGGGGATCGGGGCCTTTTTGAGAATGACCCTTTGCTTTCAGCGGTGGCCTAGTTTGATTATTAAGTCATTTCTGAAAGGGCATTTTTTTAGCGTGTTTTCATATTTCACCCTATTTTGACATTTATACCTGGCAGCAGGAACACAGTGCCGCCTCATCGGATGTGATAATTAGAGTCATTTCTGGTGTGTATCAGCAAACCGTCTGTGTATGGAGAGAAAAAAAACGGAGAAATGTTGCTACAACACCAACAGCTGATAGCCTCCACCCTGAAGCGGCGAGAGCTTCAGCCAATTAGACGCCTAAAAAGGGAATCACTTTGTTGAGAATCCTATGTTTCGTAAGTCACTCTCTGTCTGTAATTGAAACGGTGCGTTCGACGCAGAACGCTTCTTATACTAAACATAATTAATTGCGCAAAAATATAGATGGTTTGCTCTCAAAGATCCGACCCGAGGGAGCGGCGCCGAGGGGAGGAGTGTAGACGGCTGCTATGGTTAGCGATCCAGGTCGCCTCTTGTTTGGTTAGAAATCATTAAATTACAGTAATGACTAATTTCTCATTCCTGCGAGCAATTCGCCCGAGACCACCGCGGATTTAATAAAGAGCTGGCGATGAATTACAAGCAGCAAAGGGGCGGAGGGGAGGCTACGTGATTATACACAGTAATTCAAAAGTGCATTAATAAAACAATACAGAAACATTGCTAAATCATTTGAGATAAAGTCCATTTGCATAATTCATTAAGATTAATCAGACCAAGCAATCCTCTACAGCGCCCGGAGGAACAGAGGAAGACGACACGGATCCAATCCCCCGGAAAAGCCCTTTTCTATCTACAAACAATGATACAAATCTACCCTTGGATCAGAGAATTAACCTCTGCGCTCCTCGCCGCTCCTCGCCGCCCCTGCAGCCGTGAAACACAATCCCTCTTTCGCTCGCCTTTATGTGGGCTAATATTCTATTAATAATGAAAGATCTTTTCATGCCGCCGCTCCTCTGGGTTTTGTTGCTCCGCCATAAAAGACCTTTAGAAAAGTTGAATGGGACGGCGTCGGACGTGCTCGGAAACCACGGTGTGGGTTTGAGGGCTGGGGGTTCGACGGTTCTGTGCGATCAGTCCGACTTGATGCACATGGGAGGAGAGCGGCGCCGGGCACGGCTAACGTTCTGGTTAGAAAGCTTGTGCAAAAGCCACAAACCAACCGAAGCGTTTACGAAAGTCACTTAAACGTGATTCCCTCTTCCAATGTACGTTTTTATTGCTTCTTGCGGTGAATAAAAGATATAATACACAATCGTTTCATAGTATTTTGATTAAACGTGCTAACTTTGACCAAACTTCCAGGTCATGTGGTCATGTGACTTAGAATAAAACGGTAATCAGCATCATGAAAACAAGACATAAAACTTAATAATGACCCTAACACGCACAGAACCCAAACCAGGTGTATTATACTTTCTCAAAAAAAACTATTAACCAGCAATTTTGTTATTTTTGGTATTTAGTTTTTGCTTCTTTGTTGTCACTGATTTGTCTTTCATTGAACAAAAACATGTCTTCTGGTTCTTGGTCAGTCTGTTGATTTTGGAAACTCATATTAGGATTATATGTTTCGGCTTGAGCTCAATAAGCTAATATACCGGGAAGGTGGGTCCATCCCATGATCTCATGAGACCCAGCTTCATCCGATCCGGTGGTTAGGTTTGCTGTTTGATACAATCACTGTCACGTCTGTACAGTTCTTACAATGCTAAAGTCAGCAGCCCAGTCCGGCTCCAACCACATCATCATGTTTGCAGACGACCCAATACTGTTGGGTCTTGTCATGAACAACCATGAGACTCACTGAAGGAGGAACAACTGATGAGTTTATGCAAAAAACAGCAACCTCTCCTCGAACGTGGAAAAAAGTAAAGAGAAGGTAAGCGGGGCGAACGTGTCTGATGACCTAAGCTGTTCCTACAACAACACAACTCTCACCAAAAGGCCCAACAGCGCCTTCCTTCTCTGAGGAGACTCCAGAAGGTGAACATCATTCCATCCAACATGACCTTTTCTTACAGAGGAACCATCCAGAGCATTCAGATAAACTGCGTAGCAACCAGGTACGGAGACTGTGCAAAACTACAGATTGCTGGTCCTCACAGTAGATCGGGTCACTAGAGCAACTCTCTCAGCAAGAGCTGACGCCTGAAACCTGGAGAGAGGTACCAGAACATCACATCTGGTGCCACTAGACACTAGAACCTCTGTGCAATATCTTCTTCCCCCCAAAGCCATCAGGTTCCTGAACATCCGTCCCTCAACATCTCCACTGAATCCCTGCTCTGCTTGCGATGGCTTTACACCTTTGAGGTCATAGAGGTCAGGTGTTTATTTAGCCACCAAATACCTTAGAATGGTACAAGGACTACACTTTTTTTTTTCTATCACCTGTCTGTGTTTAAACTTGTGGTTGGTACCAAGATTTGGTAAAAACCATTTCTTAAAATACGTGCACTTTGATCTTGCGTCCGATGGATATTATTTCTGTGAGTGTGGTCATGTGACCTACAGCAGCCCTCTTTGAGAGACGTGCCCAGTACTCTTTATTCTGAACTGACACCTATTTCCCGTCAAAGAGGGCGTGGCACGCCGTATGTGAAACACAAAGACAAAAGAAGACACACAAAGATGAAAAAACAGGCAGTAACATCTAGGAGCGGTGTAGGGGTTCGTGTTCCAAGCCCCCCAGCCAGCCCAGAGCATAAAAAGTCCAAAGAACCGAAAACAGAGCGGGGATGTAGACCTCAAACTTTGGCTCAGTAGCTACTGGTGGCCCCAATCAACACTGAAGATCAGGCAGTAGTAGATGCTGGTGTGTTGGCCCAGAGTCATGAAGCAAGACCCCCACCAGTGCACAGGGCCCCCCTCCAGTGTCCAACAGAAGCCAGATAGTCCGGTTACCGAGGACGCAGAGCCAACAGCACCACATGGACTATACTAACAAGTCGCTTCTCTAGTCTGACTAAACTCTCAAAGCACTTTACAACACAAGCCAACGATCTCCCAGCATTCATGGTGGCGGAGGCCGTCATCGGCACTGGGGAAAGGTTGACACCAGCCATTGAGAGCAATTCAGTGGAAGTGCCTTGCTCATGGCTTTAGGTTCTATGGGTTGGGGATCAGGACCAGTACCCTGCTAGACTTCCGAGATCTCCAAGATTGGGGGTATCCAGGATTGTATATCCATCAGCCGGTGTAGAGAAAGTAGAGTTGTTCGACGGGACTTTACTGACTTTTCAAAAAGCCACTGTCGTTGGAAGGCTCTTTGAAATCTCTGCCAGCTGTTGTCAAACGGAAGCTCAGATGCAGCAGCTCTGCGAGAGAGTGATAGACGATGCCAAACTCAACCCGAACGATTGTTCAAATGCATTAAAAAAAACTCCCTTCATCCGCAGCACGACTCACCTCAAAGTTCCAAACTGCCTCAAGAAGCATCGCAAGACTGAGCGTGGCGCTTCATTAGACTCCTTTCAGAGCAGCTGCTTACTCACAGCATTCAAAAACCACAAAGAGAGAGGAGGCAAACAAAGTCACGCCGGGCGTTCCGGCTGTCTGGCAGTGATGCACAAGTATAACTGGAGCCCCGACTGCAAGAAGGGCAGAAAATGTGTCAATAAAAGCCCCGAAACTCAAGCAAACCATCGACGTATGCATCTACTGGCCCGATTGTCGGGACTGACAGCTGATTGGCTGAGGTGCTTTCTACTATTCTATTATTATTGGTTCTACTGCTTGAAAAGAGAAGAACTTCTTTGTCTTCTTATTTTCTCCCGCAGTACAGGGGGGCTTAATTAACAGACAGCACGTTCCACACAGTGTTTTTATATGTGTGTTTGAGGGCGAGAGAGTCAGAGAGAGAGAGAGAGAGGTGGCATGTGGATTATCTCACACAATGTTTCTGGAAGTTGTTACATCGGTGGGAGGCCTGTTGGAGTTTTTAAAACCCCTCCTAGATGTCTTCAAATAGGTTTTCGGTGTATTTTAAGGGGGCGGAGCTCTCATACCACAGAGCTCAGCGTCAGTGAAACTTTCCACCAGTGGCGACTGGAAGGGTGGAAAGTTTCATTCTGGCGTGAATGCTGGTGTTTAACTACTTGACAGCCTGCTAGAATGTGTTTTTTTTTTATTTAAGCGCCCACTGTCAGCTGTA
Source organism: Lophius piscatorius (assembly GCA_009660295.1). NCBI lineage: Eukaryota > Metazoa > Chordata > Actinopteri > Lophiiformes > Lophiidae > Lophius > Lophius piscatorius. Next base: position 95,378 of record VRLP01001236.1, read on the forward strand.
AGGAGGGATAATGGAGCAAAGCTGTTTTTCATGGTTTGAGCTTCGCCCTCAAATTCTAGCCACGGAAAGTCCGAGATGTGATGGAATGGTCATCGTCGCCGCGTCGACCGCAGATCCTTCATGCAATAACTCAAAAATTATTCCCTGGATCATTTTCAAACCTTTTGGCCCACATAGACCTTAGTGTGAGGAAGAGCTGGATTGATTTTGGGAAAGGTCAGTTGCATGTTTCCACCACTAGGGGGGGAGTAATCTTCAAAGGTTGGTCGGATTTAGTCCATATTTGCTGCACATGAATCTATCTAGTATTTATCATCTGTAACTCTAATAGTTCATGTTTTAATCACTAGGAGGATTATTTTTTACGAATTACACTGTTTGTTATCTAATATAACTTCCTGACCTTTGGTCCGATTAAGTCCAAACTCGTCTCACATGATCCTCCTTAGGGAGCTCTACCTTTTATTAGTTACATTTTACTGTAATTGTTCGTATTTCACTCACAATGGGTATCTTCTTTTTGTAAAGAAAAACACAGTACCTCCAACTATAAATCAAATTATGTCCAAATTGGCTCATTTGAATCTACATAAGGAGAAATCTATCACTTATATGTATTATTTCACTATAAAAGTTCAATATTTACCCACTAGGGGGAGCTTTTAGTGAAAAACACAGTTTCTCAACCATAACTTCCCAACCGTCAATCAAATTGTGTCTAAATTTAGCTCCTATGAATCGACACAAGAAAATCCCTTTTGTTTTATTCCTGAGCTCAGAGAAACCAGTTAACTGTATTAATCTTCATTATTGAGTCACTGTGGGATCTGATCCTAGAACAGACTGCCTACGTCATAGAAATAGTTCGGTTGAGTCAATACGGACTGTTTGAGATTATTGATGAGTCACATTTAAATCCGAGGAGTTCAATCAGGGGGGTCGCTTATACAACACAGGGGATTAGGGGCTTTTAAGGGAGATGACTGCGTAGGACTGTCGTAATATTTTTTCCTTCTTTTAGTAATATGTAGAATTATAAAAATGGATTAATGTATTCACGTGAAGTGAATACAGAAAAAACATCAAATGTTCCGGGTTGTTTTGTTTTTTTGTAAAACAGAGAAGAAACAAGGACAAGAATAAAGAAACGTAGATTAATGTGGGTTAGGATCTAAATGAGGGAGGGTCTCACACACAGCAGACCAAAATTAGATCTCGTCGTTTCGTAATCAAACCCGACGGCCGGCCTGCAATGAAAAACCGCTCGATTTAGGATCGGCTGAAGATCGGCTTTATTAATTTAAGCCCGGAAAAAAACTTCCCTGCGTTTTAAAAAAAAATCCATTTGTGTTATTCTCTCTTTTCAACACCTGGAGTATTTTTCCCCGCCTGAATTGGATGTTCTAATATCTATTTCTGACGGCTTGCTGTGTTATTCCCGGCATCCGTAAGCAGTTTATTTTGAAGCCGGTTGTGACTCCCTCTCTCCGCGGGCGCCGCCGTGACCCGCGGCATAATGGGATTATCTCGCTCGAGGCGAAACGTAGATGCCTCGAATTCTAATATCAAAGTATTCCTGGCTGTACCTGACACCTCCTCCTCGCCGCGCGTCTCACGCCTGACTGGACCCGGAGGCCAGCGGCCCGTGAATCACCTCGCAGCCTCCTCATTCACACTTCCTGTTGAGGCGTCTCATCCAGAGAAGTCGCTTTTCAGCTGTCGTCTTCTTATGCAGCACACGGCGTGTCTTTTGTCAGAATGTAACATCTGTGTCATCAGATGTTTCTCCGTAGACGAAAACGCTGCACTCCCATTCTGAGATGAAGCCAAATACACTTAATATCTACTAATAAATATACTAATATACTATATTCATATACTAATATACTATATTCATATACTAATATACTATATTCATATACTAATATACTATATTCATATACTAATATACTATATTAATATTACTACTATAACTACTACTACTGTTACTGCTACTTCTACTACCACATCTGTTACTACTACAACTAGTACTTCAAGTACAACAACTGTTACTACTACAACTAGTACTTCTAGTACAACTGTTACTACTACAACTAGTACTTCAAGTACCACAACTGTTACTACTACTTCAACTACCACTACTGTTACTACTACTTCTAGTAGTACCACAACTGTTACTACTAGTACTAGTACCACAACTGTTACTACTACTACTGTTACTACTACTTCTACTACTACTACTGTTACTACTACTACTACTAGTACCACAACTGTTACTACTGCTACTGTTACTTCTACTACTGTTACTGTTACTACTAATTCTACTACTACTAGAACCACAACGATTAATACTACTACTACCACAACTGTTACTACTACCTCTACTACTGCTACTACTGTTACTACTACTACTATTACTAGTACCACAACGGTTAATACTTCTACTACCACAAATGTTACTACTACTTCTACTACTGCTACTACTAGTAAAACAACGGTTAATACTACTACTACCACTACTGCTAATACTACTACTAGTACTACTACTACTAGTACCACAATGGTTAATGCTACTACTACCACTACTGTTAATACTACTACTACCACTACTGTTAATACTACTACTAGTACTACTACTAACACTACTGTTACCATTAGTAACATTTTTGCACAATACAAAACTATTTTATTGTACTTAAGGATATCGGACTTCTTTCTTTCACTGATGAGGAAATACAACTAGATGAACAAATACTAGATGATCAAATACTAGATGAAAAAATACTAGATGAACAAATTCTAGATGAACAAATACTAGATGAACAAATACTAGATGAACAAATACTAGATGAATAAATACTAGATGAACAAATACTAAATGAACAAATACTAAATGAACAAATACTAGATGAATAAATACTAGATGAACAAATACTAGATGAATAAATACTAGATGAACAAATACTAAATGATCAAATACTAGATGAACAAATACTAGATGAATAAATACTAGATGAACAAATACTAGATGAATAAATACTAGATGAACAAATACTACATGAACAAATACTAGATGAACAAACTTAAATTGTTTTCATTTCACACTCAGTTACATTAATTTCTTTAAAAATGAGATTTTTTTTAATACAAAAAAAAAATGCGCAGAAAGCTTTTTTCTTGTTTTGCTCAAAACTTCCTTGAATTTCCTATTTTGCTGTGAACTGACTGACGGCTGGTGCTTTTATCCGGGACCGCTGTGGACAGGATATTAGTGCCGGGGAGCGCGTCTGCTCTCACACTTCATCAGCGCTCAGCAGGTCCACACTGCATCATCTCAGTGTCATGGGGTCAGCGGAGACGCCCGCTGCAAGGAAATTATCTTTGTGGAAGTTATTCAAACAGAGCCAATGTGGCGGCGCGGGGGGGTGGGGGGTGGGGGTGGTGGTGGTGGTGGAAGAGAAGGAGACGGTAATAGTGAGAAGATGTCTAAAGGCTGGTGTGAGTTGATATAGAAAGAAGATAAATTCCACTTCCTCTGCTGGCGACCTGCGAGCAGGTTAATGGCGGCGGTTCTGGTAACGAGCTGATGTCCATCAGGACGGGCGGAGACAAACTAAACGACATTCTGATGGATTTCAAACTGCCTTCTTTTTTTCTTTTTTTCTCCTTGGCCCCATTTTCTGGTGAATAGCTGAGCATTTATTTATTTATTTATTCACCTTATTCCTTATGATGCCGTAAATAGAATCCATTTCTTTTCTAACGGTCAGGTTTCAGCACGCCAGCACCGGGACCGACCCGGTGGGACATCTGAAGGGGCGAGGAGGCTGGTATGATGATGTTGGTGTAATGAAAGTATCGTCTTGTTTTCTCCCAGAGGTCGTAGAGGTCATTGGTCTGAGGTCAACTCTGCTGGAAGGATTCCTCCGTTATGTAAACATAACTGATACGTTGTTGTTGTTTACATTCACAGGAAACGCCCACCGCTTCAGTTCAGGGGGAAATATCTGAACAACAAATTTAAGAACGTCAAAAAATACTATTTTCTACTCATACCAGTACTGTTACTGTTACTACTACTATCACTACTGATACTACTACTATCACTACTGTTACTACTACTATCATTACTGTTACTACTACTATCACTACTGTTACTACTACTATCACTACTGTTACTACTACTATTACTACTGTTACTACTACTACTATTACTACCAATGCTGTTACTACTACTATCACTACTGTTACTACTACTATCATTACTGTTACTACTACTATTACTACTGTTACTACTACTATTACTACTGTTACTACTACTACTATTACTACCAATGCTGTTACTACTACTATCATTACTGTTACTACTACTATCACTACTGTTACTACTACTATTACTACTGTTACTACTACTATTACTACTGTTACTACTACTATTACTACTGTTGCTACTACTATCACTACTGTTACTACTACTATCATTACTGTTACTACTACTATTACTACTGTTACTACTACTATCATTACTGTTACTACTACTATCATTACTGTTACTACTACTATCACTACTGTTACTACTACTATCATTACTGTTACTACTACTATCACTACTGTTACTACTACTATTACTACTGTTGCTACTACTATCACTACTGTTACTACTACTATCACTACTGTTACTACTACTATTACTACTGTTGCTACTACTACTATTACTACCAATGCTGTTACTACTACTATCACTACTGTTACTACTACTACTATTACTACTGTTACTACTACTGTTACTACTACTACTATTACTACCAATGCTGTTACTACTACTATCACTACTGTTACCACTACTACTATTACTACCAATGCTGTTACTACTACTATCACTACTGTTACTACTACTACTATTACTACCAATGCTGTTACTACTACTATCACTACTGTTACCACTACTACTATTACTACCAATACTGTTACTACTACAATTACTAAAAATTAACTACTATTACTGTTTATTTTTGTATTTCTGTGTGTAAGTTTTGCGTGTATACTTTGAAACTACAAAATAGTAAAACCCAGTTGATGTAGTGTAACATGAGGAGGACAGCTCGTACTTTATTTTCTCTCATCTAAGCAGAACACTCACGACACACTGGCCGACTCAACATTGTTTTTTCCAGGTTTAATGCTGATGACAAGATTTAAACGAGGGAATAATGATGATGACGATGAAGCACGGAGACAACTTGAAATCGTGAGAACACAAGAAACGATGTTTGCCTCGGATAATATTACCGTAAAATAAGTTAAAAAGTGTTCCGTTTAGAAATATGTGAACGGAATAAATGTTCCTATAGGAGGGAAAGACTTGAAGCTCATTTGTTGTGACTTTACTTCAACATGACACGAATTAGTCAAGAGAAAATGCTAAACCCAGAAATACAGGAAAAACAGTGTATTAGAGGAGGAGGACATTTATACTCACCAACCATAACAATACAACCACCAGCTTGAAATTGTGTTGGTCCTCCTTTTTTTCCTGCCAAAGCAGCTCAGACTCCAAACGACCCCTGAAGGTGTGCTGTGCTATCTGAGACCAAGATGTTCCTGTTGAGGTTGGGCTTCAATCAACCGGAATTGTTTGTCCAGCACATCCCACAGACGAATGAACTCATTGTTATGTTTCTCAACCCACTCTTGAACCGGTTCTGCTGGATGCATTACTGTGCTGAAAGAGGCCCCTGACATTAGGGAATACGTTTCTCATGAAGCAGAACATTGCCTCACCTGGCTCGCCCTCCTCCCATAATGCATCCTGGTTGCATCTCTGCTACGCACCCGGCCACTCGCTCACTCATCTGGGTTTCAGTTTTAATGCTGAGGTACTGATGGTTTGTGATAACACCATAACTCAAAAACTAATTCATGAATCATTTTTGAAATTTTATAGGCTCATAGACCTTAGTGCGAGGAAGAACTGGAGTGGTTTTGGGAAATTACAGTTGTATTTTTCCGACACTAGAGGGAGCTTTATCTCCAAAGTCAAAGTTTTCTAGCCATAATTTCTCAACTGTTTGTCTGATTTATTCCAGATTTGGTTTTAGATCTACTTTGATTATAAATATATTATTTTACTCTTTACTCTAATAATTCATATTTCACTCACAAGGGTTTTACAGAAACTTTTGGTCCAATTTAGTCCACTTTTATCTCATATGAACGGCATAATGGGGATCTAACTTGTATTTGTTATATTTTATTTTCTGCAATTTATCATGTTTTACTCACTGGGGGGCTTTTCTGTAAAAAACTCTAGGAGATCCATCTTCTACATATATTATTTATCCTCATCGTTGAGTCACTATGGGATCTGATCCTAGAGCAGACTGTTGACTTCATAGAAACAGTTCGGTTGAGTCAATACAGACTCTTTGAGATTATCAATGAGTCACATTTATTTTGAGGAGATCAATCAGGCGGGTTTCTCGTGCAACGCAGGGGATCGGCGACATACCGCCCGTTGTCGGGGACGACAGCGTAGGCTTAATTCACCTAGCCTGTCAGTGGTCACAATGTTATGGCTGATCAGTTTTCTTGAATGTGGCTAAAAACAATGAGAACATTTTGGAGTTGACGTCTTCCTTTCAGATAAAATGCATAATGAAGGCGTTTGTCCACAGGCGTCGGAGGCTCCTCTTTTGAAAGGCTGAGATGAGACATTAATCTTTAAAGAGAGGAAGATGAGGCCGCAGGAAAAAAAAAACCCAGACTAGCTGAAGACGTCCAACTCAACTCCATCTCTTCGGGTCCCCGGATTAGTTTGAACCGGCTGAAGTGCTTGCTCCAGCCCCCTCATCACCATACGCTCCACACGTGCGGACCCCCGCTGATTAATACAAATGATTTATCAAGGTAAATAGATGGAGCTGCTCGCCATCCATGATGTAAGATCCGAGGCTCGTGGGGCAGAGGGAACTTCCTCCAACAGATGTTCCGGACTAATTATCTATCGTTGCAGGAATCCCACAATCCCTCAGTTCCTCCGCTGCCTTCCGCCGGGAGCCCGGTCATCCCCGTTTCACATCCTCGGCTCGGTCTCTGCTTACCTGGGGCGCTCCTCTCCATCTGTGAAGGGTCCTCAGAAGACACTCGCCGTAGCCCACCAGCAACACGCAGCCCTCCACCCTCACCTTCTAGCTGTCATTTTCAAGTGCAAACATCCCCTCCGTCCTGCTGCTTGCGCTCAGTGGGAGCAGAGTTATATAAAGTGCAACAGTCTGTTTTGTTTAAGCGTGTTTAGCGAAGAGCAGCTGTGGCGCGCTGCGCCGGGCTTTGATGAGGCCGTGTTGTTCACGGGAACAGAACCTTCAAACATCTCTGCTGGTTTGGCTTTTTAAATCAAAGTCATACGCGCCGTTCATTCACGTCCCATTTATGCAGCCAGTTGGATTGGGAGGAGGATGAACTCAAGGAGAGTGAGGAGGAGACGGTTTCTGCTATATGCTAGCCAGAATATTGTTTTTATTTATTTTTCGGTCTCTATCTCTTCGTGATAAACGCGACTGAACCCGTTTATAACGTGACCCAGCGGCAGAATGTAAAGGTAAAGAGTAAAGGGGCCGAGGACGAAGCCCTGGGGGACGCCACAGGTCAAGGTTGAATTATTGCATCCTTGCCTTTTAAGAAAGTGATATTTCATATTTTGGTTGTTTTTTGTTTTTTTTGACGTATTAAAGTATGTTGGGACAGAATTATGTAACTTAATAGAACCAGAAAAAGTCCAATAAGGATCAGATCGGTTTGTAAAAACATGTTTTACCAAAAGTTTCAGTTAATCTGATTAAAATGGAATATTTTCCTTGAAATATAAAATTTCATGGTGAAATTATTTATTTATAATTTCATAATTATTCAAATATATAGTATTTGAGAAGTATTGTATTATTATTATTATTATTATTACTATCATTATTAATATTAAGTTATATATATGTTATATACATTTTATTATTATTTTTGTTGTTTAAAACGGGCGATTAGTTATTTTAGCATCAATTTAGAGATATTACATTAATAGAATGTCCCCAAAGTAATAAAATGTGCAAATAAGTATGTTTTAATAAGTAGGTAGAAGTACAAAAATTCTTTAAATATACTGTAAAAAAAAAAGTCCCTTAAATTTATCGTGAAATACCATCAGCTGTGGCTGCAAGAATTTTAACGTAAAAAAAATGGTGACCATGTACAAGACAATACGGTAATATACCGTAAAACCAGATGTAAAGGAAACCTTTTAATTGTTACATACTTAATTACATAAAATAAAAGTAAATTATGTGAATTTTAGACTTTTAACATAGATATCAACATTATTTCTGTGTTTTCACAAAATTCCGTTTTTACTATATTCCTTACTGGCAATTTTTACAGTGTATGTAAAAAAAAAAGAAGCTTGAATTTACTTTAATTATATGTGATTAAGTAAATAAATGTAAACTGTTTTTTTTTTATTTACTCTAATGTCTCGTACAGGTGACCTTTTTTTTTTTTACCGTAAAATTCTGGCAAACATAGCTGCCGGTATTTTACCGTAAACTTTACAGATTTTCGATACAGTGCAGAAATTCCTTACATTTGAATTATTATGCAAATCAGATGCAAGTCAGAGTCAACTTTTTTTTCCAGTTTTCTTTTGAGACCAGAATTTAATAACATCACCTTCAAACCAGGCTGATTTACTATCTCCAAATTCCTTTTCATTATATATTTTTTTGCAGTGCGCTGTGAGCGATGCGTGAGTAAATCCCGCCGCAGCGGCTTTCAGCATCTGAGAGGAAGAATCTGCTCTTCCTCTTAATGTAAGATGAGCATGTTGGCACATTTATTCCCAATGAATCATTGACGAGAAAAGCGTTTACACGGAGAGCAAATTGAAACTGTGCAGACTTTCGCAAACACCGTCTGAATATTTCAGAGGCGGGAAAAGTCGGAGAGAAACGGCGGCTTTAGCTACATGAGATCAGACGAACGGGAATCTGCTGTCTGGAGCTTCCCGGACCTTTTTTTTTTTTTTTTCTCTCTCTCCGTTCGGACTAATGGACGAGCTCGCGGAGAAAACCCTCCTCGCTCGCCGAGAGAGAACTCGGCAGGCCATGGCGAAGCGGAGCTGAAACGGATTACGATACGCTCGGCTGCCTCTCGCGGTCCCGTCAGTGTGGGCCGCGGCTTTGGGCCGGCGCCGATCACAGAGGGAAGGTCGTCGCCGCTGGGAGAAAGGAGGCAGTGGAAATATTGTCCTGACAAGATGTGGAGTGACTCGCGCGACCTACGGCTTGTGTTTCAGATTAAACCGTGTCGGTTGATGGAGGAGGTGAAGTCGAAGTAGGTGTGAAAAAGGAGGGAGGGGGAGGGGGAGGGGGGGGCGAGAAGGCGAGAAAGTCAACACTTTTTAATTGGCAGCCCCCTCCTCCGAATGGGGTCACTTAGGGATTTTTGATGATGAAATATTCTTTGCTTTGCAGCCAATCTCGCACGAGCTTCACCTCCCGACTGGAGCTGCGAGACTTCGGAGGGGTTGGGGGTGGGGGGGGTTTACAGCGCCGCTGCAAACAGAGCTGCATCACTTCTGAAATATGCATGTCCTGTTTTTATACTCATCACAATACGCTCGTTAATTCCCCCCGGTAAAAACATGCGACACGCAAACGTGTCGCTCCTGATTCTGTGTGTTTGTTCTACGTTTGTTTAACGTGCGATAAAACCCACAGAGTCTCCGAGGCGCTCGGGCCTCCAGACGCTTTATTCCTGCCGAAGATGTTGATCTCTCAAAGTGGGTCGCAGCGACGTTGTTTTTCGTTTTATTGAGACGAAACAATTCTACAGTTTTTCCTCAGCGGGGAAAATCAAAAAAGAAGAAAAGACGAATATTTTTTTCGACTTCCGCCGAGGAGGAAAAAATCTTACAAAGACTTTTTGTCTAATTTCTATTCCAAATATCTTATCGCACTTGATTTGGTAAATATTTACGGAAAAATGTAATATTTCAACAAGATACAGGGACGTCGTGTTTTTATTTTTATTTTAAGCAGTTGAACATCTTGTTCGTTCAAAGAATCTTGAAAATATCTCAAATGCTCAAAAATCTGAATTTCCTTCTAAGCTAGAGAGAAATTTCATCTTAAGATTCTTTAATGCATGAATTACAATAAAATCAACAAAAATTGCGAGATTTCTCAATCTTGCGATAAAAAAAATGAAGGAGAAAAACATCATTTTAAGTTTTACTAGGGAATCAAATTTTTACTTGTTTTATTGGAAGATTTTTAACTTATTATAAACTGAAAACACCTTGGATTATTTACTGTTTTTACTTATTTTTGGAAAGGGTTACCTACGTGTTTTCGTCTGTTTGTCTGTGAGGAGGATTAACGAAAAACTAAGGAGGGATTTGCCTGAAATACTACCCAGATATGGGGTTTGGCCCCCCCTACAGGTGAATACATTCTGGTGACGTTCCGTCTTTCCCAGCCTTAACAATAAAATAAGATAAAAACAATAAGCCGGTAGTGACACCACGTCATGTTTCTTTGGGGGTGGAGCTTAGTGCTGAGTTTCGAGAGTTCCTTTGATTCCTTTGATGTTCATTTGGGGTGTTAGGGGGTCACATTCATGAATAAAAAGAAACAAACGAGATAAAATTCTATACGCGTGTCTTTATGTGTGTATTTGTTTGTGTGTGTGTATGTTTGTGTTTGTGTGTCTTTATGTGTGTGTGCATTGATGGGTGGGTGTGTATTTGTTTGTTTGTGTGGTTGTTTATGTATGTGTGTTTGTGTGTGTGTTAGTTTGTATGTCTGTGTGTGTATGTTTGTTTGTGTGTGTCTCTATGTGTGTATTTGTGTCTCTATGTGTGTATTTGTTTGTGTGTGTGTGTGTATATTTGTTTGTGTGTGTCTATGTGTGTATGTGTGTGTGCGTTAATGGGTGTGTGTGTGTTTGTTTGTGCGTGTGTTTGTTTATGTGTGTGTTTGTGTTAGTTTGTGTGTATGTGTGTGTGTGTTTTTTATTTGTGTGTGTGTATGTGTGTGTGCGTTAATGGGTGTGTGTGTGTTTGTTTGTGCGTGTGTTTGTTTATGTATGTGTGTTCGTGTGTGTGTGTGTTAGTTTGTATGTTTGTGTGTATGTGTGTGTGTGTTTTTTATTTGTGTGTGTGTGTGTGTGTGAGTGTGTGCGTGCTTCCTCTGGCTAGGGTTTGCAGTCCTGTATCTGGGTTGGGGTCATCTATGTGCCCCCACAAAGTCTCGGTTCTGACCCGTCTCCTCATCAATATGGAGATATGAAATAATATTAAACCCACTCGTCTGAATGTTTGTTTTCTGCTTCTTGCTTTTGTCTGTCGTCACATTTTCACCAAAAACCCTAAAGAAGTATGAGAAATATGAAAAAAGGAAAGAAAAAGTTGTTGGTGTCATTTCCACAGTAACGGGTCTCCAGTCCTGCCTGTAGCATCACTGACTGAGACGGGTTTCACCGGAACCAGAGAGGAGGAGGAGGAGGAGGAAGATGGGGATTATAAATCAGGCTCACCTGTGTGCTGGAGGGGGAGGAGGGGGAAGGGGAGGTGGAGAGGAAATAAGAGGAGAAGGAGGGGGAGGAGCAGGAGGATGGGGATTATAAATCAGGCTCACCTGTATCTGGAGGAGCAGGAGGTGGAGGAGGAGGTGGAGGAGGAGGAGGGAGAGCTAAATTTAGTTTCTTGGTATGGATAAATGCAAACAGATAAAATCACATCTCAGAGAAAACATCAAGTGTCACAGAACCAGATTGATCCGACTGACTGCGACCAGAAAGAACCGGTGGAAGATACACTTAGTATTCAGCAAAAGACTGTGACCGCCGAAGGACGGACACCACTCCTCATTCATCCATTCATCCATCCATTCATTCATCCATTCATTCATCCATTCATTCATCCATTCATCCGTCCATCCGTCCATTCATTCATCCATCTATCCACCCATCCTTTTATTCATCCATTCATCCATTCATCCAACCATCCATTCATCCATCTGTTCATTCATCCATCCATCATCCATCCGTCCATTCATTCATCCATCCATCCACCCATCCATTCATCTATCCACCCATCCTTTTATTCATCCATTCATCCATCCACCCATCCATTCATCCATCCATCATCCAACCATTCATCCATCCATTCCTCTATCCATCCATCCATCAGTCAATCCATTCATCTATAAACCCATTCATTTCATTCATCTATTCATCCACCCAATGATCATCCATAAATCCATCCACCCACCCATCCATCCATCCATCCATCCATTCATCCATCCATCCATCCATCCAGTGCACTGATCCTCCTACCCTGCATGTTTTGGGCCCGTGTGGGCAGCAGAAGAACCTGCAGGTTCTCCATGCAGATAAGACTTGAACATGTAAACTCCAGATAAACGGTCCAGGTGGGTTTGAACACAAAAGCGTCTCGCTGTGAGGCTGCAGTCATAACTATGCTAATTCAATTTTCCCTGCGTCCCTCCCGTGATTCCGCGGTTTCCCGTCCGCCTGCGGCTGACGATCCCAGGCTGCTGCTGCCGAAGTCACGCAGGAAACCAGAAACTCTTCCAGCTATTTGTCATAAATGTTTCACAAACGGAGGCTGAGGAGGATTAACAGCCTCCACCAGAAGAAGAGCAGAACTCCAGGTATCACATCCCTTCCTGGTGTCTTCTGTTTTTGAAGGCATCTAATCGTAGAATGTGTCAGCTTTTCAAAATAAAGGTCATGTGAGTAAACACAGAATATGATCATCAAACCAGAAATATTATCCAACTCTTAACTCACCGGATCTTAAAGTATTTCTTTCAAAAGATCCGACACGGTTCGTAACAAAGATCTCCGCTGTCGTCCCTGACAGGAGGGTGAATCCTCGAAAAAGCCCCCGATCCTCTGCATTGTACAAACCTGATGCGACGACTATAACTAAATGTGACTCGTTAATAATCCCAAACACGACTGATGAAAATATTATTATTTATTTAGTGAAATGGAGTATATCCATTGGTTAGGGGTGAAAAGCCCTCGATCCCCTGCGTTGTACAAGCAATCCCCCTGTTTGAACTCCTCAGATTAAATTCGACTCATTAATAATCTCAAACAGTCCGTATTGACTCAACCTGACTATTTCTATGACGTCAGCAGTCTGTTCTAGGATCAGATCCCATAATAACTGAATGATGAAGATAAATACAGTTAACCGGTTTCTCTGAGCTCAGGAATGAAAAAGGACAGATCTCCTTTTGTAGATTCATATGAGCCAATTTGGACATACGGTTGGGATGTAGCTGTTAAATAACAGTTTTTTACATTAACTACAACAAATAAAAACTTAAATTGACTGAATTATGAACAATTACAGTAAAATATGACAAATACAAGTTAACTCTCCTTGAGGCGGTTCATATGTGGTAAATTTGGACTAAATCCAACCAACGGTTAGGAAGTTACGTTCCAGTATTACAGTATTTCTTGTAATAAAACTCCCCCTCCTGAGTAAAATATGAACCACTAGAGTAAAATGTTATAAATACATGATGGATCTCCTCCAGTCGATTCAACAGAAAGAATTTTGGACTAAATTGGACCAACGGTTGAGGAATCATGGCCCGTAAATTCATGGCGGAAAGATGCAACTTTTGCAAGATCAATCCAGTTCTTCCTCTCGCCGAAGTCTACGGCGGTATAAAATTTGAAAATTCGTATTCTTCTTCTGGGCGCTTGTTGCTCATTGAAACGTTATCGCCGCCTCATGAACTGGAGTGTGGATCGTCTGCGCGTTTCTGAAAGCTGTTTCCGATGAGATGAGTCGACGCGTGTAAACACCGGGTCGGAAAAGATCGCGGTCATGTAAACAGACGACCCACATTGGAATTCGGAAAGGTTTCATTCGGATAAGAGAAAAAGTGTCCCGCGTAAACCCACCAGAACCAGAATAACGTTGATTATCTGGTTACCGTGGTTACCTGCCAGCAGCTGGGATTGTATTTATTTGGGTACACAGGTGAACAGGATGTTGGAAGCAGGAAAAGTGTGCAGGTATAAGGATCTGAGTGGCTGACTGGGTCAGAACACCTTCAGAACTGCAGGTTTTTCCGGTCTACAGTGGTTAGAACAGACCAAAGTGGTGCATGAGGGACAGCGGATGAAGGGTCATGGACTCCAGGACTGACTGATGTGTGTGGCGAGTGAAGGGAAGCCTGTGTTGATGGATCTAAAAAAAGAAGAAGGTGTCAGACCAGGCGTGGCGTCCCAGAGGTGTCAAAATGGGTCCGACAGAATATCAGGCGGGAGCTTTTAGTTTCATAGCCGGTCGGAGAATCTTTGACCTTGTTCGCCTTTCGAGGAGTCTCGGAGTCGTTGCGGCGACGAAACCCAAACTGTGCCTGCAGACAGAAGCAGAAACCATCTTTAATGCATTCATCTGGGGTACGGTGGCATTTCCCCCCCATGTATAATTCATGGCACACACCTGTTTTCTCGACAGGTGCCCCCATCCGCGTTCTCTCTTTGTTTTGTATTCTGCCATGTTCCTTCCCCCCGTGGTATAATTATTCATTACAAGGGCCTTCAATCCGCGGCGACAGAGCGCCATTATGATGAAGCGAGCTTCGTTTGAGCTCACACAGCTGGACGGTCTGTGCCCGCCGTAAATCCTCCTCCGCAGGCGCGACGCCGCTGCACTTTAGCACGTTTCGCTAATAAATACGGAACGCCGAGCCACCGCGTCGAATCTCGCGCAGGACGCGAAACAGCGGCGTAGCTAAGTAGCATAGAAACCGGAGTATTTATTTCTTATGACTTGAAATTAAGCGGTGCTAAATGAATTTAAGACCCCTGTTCTACATCCAATTATCCAATTATTGTCTGCTGCACAACGCCCCCCCCCAAACCCATCAGAGACCGGACCGACCCCTCAGCATTTAAATCATCTACTGGAGTCTCACCTGTGTTAATGTGAGTTCTATGTTTAAGCAACGTCATTTGTTATTTGTTGTTGTTGTTGTTGCCAGTTTGAATGTTTACACTTGTATTTATAACACCTGATATTGATTCCTTTTTTTTCTTTTTCTTTTCTATAGCGTCTTTGAGTATTTTGAAAAGTGCTCTGGTGATAAAAATGTATTATAATTATTATTATTATTATTATTATTATTATTAGTATCAGTAATAATAATAATTATTATTAATAATAATAATATAATTAATAATAATAATAATTATATCAATAATATAATTATTATTAATTATATTATTATTATTAATAATAATAATATAATTAATAATAATAATAATAATTATTATTATTATTATTAGCATCAGTAATAATAATAATTATTATTATTATTGCATTAACAATAATATTATAATATAATAATTATTATATTATAATATTATAATAATTATAATATTATTATTAATATAATAATAATATAATAATAATTAATTATTATTAATATCAGTAATAATAATAATTATTATTATTATTACTATTATTGCATTCATAGTAATATTATTAATATAATAATATTATTATATTCTAATATTAATGTAATATATAATAATGTTATTATTATTATATTAATAATATCAGAAATAATAATAATATATATCCATGGACATCAAGCTGATGCAGATACACCTGATAGTTATGGAACTACTTGAAGTTTAGTTAAGGTATTTACTTCAGGCGAGGCTTGACTTGAAACAAATGTTGATTAATAATCTACCGTTATTTTTTATTTCTTCTTTATAATGAAAAAAAACTAAAAGAAAAAAGAAAGAAAAGAAAGAACAACCAATGAACACACCGAGTCCAGTGAAGATAAAAACCCCTTGATGACCTGTTTAAACATCAGAAGAACTCCTTCAAACTGAACTTTTAAGTTCCAAAGCTGCTTTCTTCCACTTTTTTTTAAATTTATTTTCTTTATTTTAACTGATTACCACAAATCTGTAGCAAATATTTCCCCGCCGTGACACCAGAAGCCCTGAACCCCGGACAGCCAGCAGATAAACGGCCGCCATTGTTGTTTATGGCTATTCATTAAGAGTTAACTTTCTGGAGCTTTTAGATTCCAGTTGGGTGCTGCTGCAAGACATGTTTTATTATGTTGATGCACTGTATCTCCTAAATGATTAAAATAAACCATCAATTTGATTGACTGTGGAATTATACATCCTGTAGGCAATTACAGCAGCTGACACGCTGGAGAGCTGTTTATTAACACCGACATTAAAAGGATGCAGCAGACAAATCCTCCGGCTTCCTGCAGCCGAACGAGCTGATCGCGCAAAAAAAAACCCAAACACACACCGAGAGGCGGCAGCGTTGAAATGTTTGCCATAAAGGTGAGGAATTCTCTTCCCGGCGCATCAGCCGTCCGCATAGACCTCCTTCAGAGTCGCCAAATGTGAGGAATGGGAGGTTTATTCGGCTTCACCCGCCGGCCGCTGATAAGTGGATGTGAGCGGTAATGAGTGGAGAGGGGCAAGGTTCAGGACGCGAAGGAGGCTGATCCGTGTTCGCCACAGGCAACACCAGGGCCCCCCCGGACCCCCGAGTGGGGGTCAGAGGGATCAGGGGCGGACGGCTGCTGCTGCTGCTGGCGCTGCATCTCAATGCAGGTTGCATCGGCGTCGGCATGACCAGAACAGCAGCGAGGCAGGAGGAGGTTTGTGTTTGAACGGTCCTGACGTAAAGACTTATTAACGGCCGGTCTGTTCATCAATATCTTGAATTTCTCTTCTGGGTGGGTTTCGCCAGGGAGGAAGTAGCGGGAGAGGGCTGGAATCGTAGGAGCTGGGTAAGCATAATGTTTCACTAAATGGGTCAAAAGAGACGGCGCTCATTACTGGAAGGAACTGAATCCAGTGTGGGTGGTTCGCCTTAAACCCACCGTGGAGCAACCTGAGAGTGTGTTTATGTGAGCCTCTGCCCCCGACCCGGTCACGAGGAGCCTGAGGACGCCGGCTTTAAAAGGACCATGGGGGGGATTTCTCTACACAAGATGGTTTGTGCCGGTACATCAGACATTTCACATTTTGCATCTCAAGCAGAACCGCGGGTGGACATTATGGAATCGTCATCGCCGCCGCAGATCCTTCATGTTCCCTCAAAAACTGTTTCCTGGATCAGGTTCAGATTTTATGCCCCTATGGATCTCAGTGTGAGACAGAACTGGGTTGATTTCGGGAAGAGTCGATCGCACATTTCAACCAATCAGGGGAGCTTTAGCGTCAAAGCTTTTTTCAGAACATAATTGTTGGTCCGATAAAGTCCAACTTTGATGCAAATGAATCAATTTGAGGGAAACTACCTTGTATTTATCCTATTTTACTCTAATAGTTCATTTTTGACTCACTAGGAGGAGCCATTTGACCAAAAAACACAGTTTTTCTGATAATACTTCCCAACTTTTGGTTCGGTTTATTCCGAAATTTACCTCATGTGAACCGCATCAAGAAGATCTAACTGGTATTTGTCAGAATTCTACTGTAATTGTTCATGTCTCACTCATGGGGCGGGGGGACCATTACTTCCCATCAAATTATGTCCTGGTTGGCTCATATGAAACTACAGGAGATTTATCTTCTATATTTAATATCTCACTATAATTGTACTTATTTTCTTCACTGGGGGGGGATCTTTTTTTGAAACGTCCCAACCAGAACTCCAACAGAATCTAAATTTAGAAGATATGAATCGACACAAGGAAACCTGTCTGGTTTTATTCCTGAGCTCAGAGAAACCAGTTAACTGTATTTATCTTCAACCTTGAGTCAGTATGGGATCTGATCCTAGAACAGACTGCTGACGTCATAGAAATAGTTACGGTTGGGTCAATATGGACCGTTCAAGATTATTAAGGAGTCACAACTAATTTGAGTTCAATCAGGATGATTGGGGTCGGAATTTTTAAAACTGTTCTGAGCGTTTTCAAGTTAGTTTATAGTCGTGGATTAGCTGCTACTTAGCTGCTACTTAGCTGCTTAGCAACTAGCTGATCTAATCTCGTCCTCTCGCTCACACCTTCCTCGTATTTTCATTTACGGTCCCCCTGCAACAAGCCCGGCCCGGCCCGGTTCCTTTATGCGTGTCTCTCTTTCTCCGTCAGGGAATGTTTCTTTTGACTTTGACCTCATGAGAAAATAAACTGCGCCATACATCACATTCAGTTACTCTAAGAAAAACATAATCGTCTCCGGGTGAGAGACCACTTAATCCATGCAAATGTGTTCAGCGGGCTCTTCTTCAATAAATCACCGATGCTTCAAACATGTACCCTTGATTAAAAAATGAAATAGAATGTATCTGCATTCAAACTGCTGTTAGATAAAAGGAAATTGATTAAATAGGGCTTGCAGATATTAAACAGAAAAGGGAGAGACCCTGGGGGACATGGTTAGCATATAAATGGTTCAGGGAGAGAGAGGGGGGAAACTTCAGCCAAAGTTATTGGTTCAATTATTTAACACCAATCCTTTTGGGTTTAGTCTTCTCATTTTACTGAAGCAATCCCACCTTTTATCACAGGCGCCAACAAGTCAACACGGCGTAAGCACCAAAACGACTGCAGCCATTAAAAGCTCGCTAACGTTTTACTTTAATGTCATAAGCTGTGCCGTAAGAGGGCAGGGGCGCTCGAATAAAACATCGGAGCAGGTCCAAACCCGGTCTGGTGTGACATGAACGAAAACTATGGCAGTACCTCGGTCCAAAAGATCAAGCAGCGCCTGCACCAACGTTAAAGTGGCGGTGGCTCGGGAGCTAATGTGGTCGTCTAAGGCTGAGCATAATAATAGTAATAATAATAATGCATTTCATTTATAATGCACTTTACATTTGGATCAAATCTCAAAGTGCTACAAGATAAAAGCAGATAAAAGCATTAATAAAAAATAAAATAATAACTATATAAAAGCCTGACCAAAAAGCAGCAATGTTAATTAAAGTTATAGGTTCTGCTAAAAAGGAAAGTTTTAAGTCCTTTTTTAAACGTGTCAGTCGTCTGTGGAGCCCTCAGATGGTCAGGGAGGGCATTCCACAGACGAGGGGCAGCAGAACAGAAGGCCCGATTGCCCATGATGCTGAGCTTAGTCCGGGGAAGGAGGCGGCGGTATGAGTGGGTAGAACGGAGGGATCGTGTTGAGGTCAGTGGGGTGAGTAAATAGTCACCCTACCAATAAGCTAATTTCAGCCGCCTCATTCTTTTGGTCACGTCCCAAAGCTCATGACCGTGAATGAGGGGTCGGAACTTTGAGTGACCATGCGGACCAGAAAAGCTCTATATAAATACAGTCCACTTTTTCATCAAGCATAGAACATGGAGCATCCGCCCAACCAAACCAGCAAAATAAATAGAAAGATCAAAGCCCTGAACCGGCAGGTAGGAATAGGAAGGTGGAATGAATGGAGATCACAGCCAGGAGCGTTCAAGTGGTTGCTTCTATCGCAATGACAAGGGCCTTCTTGTTTTCACAGGTGGGTCGCAGGAGATTTTACCTGAATCCACAAATAGAGTAGTTATGATTAGATCCGCCACCAGGGAAGGAGGTTATCTTTTCCTCCCCGTCTGTTTGTTTGTCTGTTTGCTTTTTGTGACCAAGATTATAGAAAAACTAATGGACACATTTTGTATTGAGTTTTATCCAGACGTAGGTTTTGGTATATCTCATAAATATATATTTTTTTATTACATTATGTGTGTGTTAGCATTTAGAAATAACAAAACATCGCTTTTTTCTGTGTTTTTGTAGTAGCGTCCATTATAACATCCACTAAGGAAGATATATTTCCACTCCTGTTCGATTGTCGGTTTGTTTCTGAGCAGGATAATGATGTCACAATGGGGTTATGGCTGCCTTTGATCTTTCTTTAGGGTGGCGCTTGCGGGTCAGTTTCAAGGTGCCTTTGATTCCTAGATGTTGACTTTGGGGTCGAGCTGTTGGCTTAGTGGTCTGAGCAGAGACGCTGAAGTGGAGAGATATTTGAGAGATACTCAAACAGTCTGTTGGAGTTGTCTTTAGATTTGGAGGCTGGCAATAACTTTCACATGAGTGGAGTTTTTCATAAATCTAGGGGACTGCTGTGCCTTGTTCCTTTGATGTTTTATTCTGGAGAGGAAAAGGAAATGATAAAATACTCTCTGTTTAAGAGTCGGTTCAGAGGTCGGTTTTGGCCCTAGGCGAAGGTTTGCCCTTAGACCTAATTCAAAGATAATAAGATGATACAGACGGCATAAGAATGTTTGTATTTGTTGAATTTTCATTTATGCACAAATTGACCTACACAATAATGGTTGTTCATTTTAATAATGTTTTCTTGGGGCCCTGTTGATTTTGTCCCGTTTGGTTAAATTATAAAGGCGGGTTCTTTTATTTTGAAGGCTTTTATTTTGTAAGGGAACGCACAAAAGTAAAAAGGTAATCGTCTCTTCTTCTCATGGTTTCTTCCAGGCAGCAGAAAAGTCATGCCTCTGTTTACTTAGCACCTGGCTGAAACAGGCACAAGGTTTGTCTGCGGTTTAGTTAAATTTTAAACATTACATCATGATGCCTTTTCTCTCCTTTAATCCTTCAATCCTTAACAACTTTTCTAAGTTCAAGCTGAAATTGATATATTAGCCATGAGACATCAAAATTCTGTTTTCATTGCTATTCCTTGGTTCAATTATGCTCACTATGTTGAAGAAATTAGTGTTAAGGGTGTAAGGCGTGTTTTGCACTTTAACCGCTGAATATTTGAATGTGAGAGGAAGCTTTTAAAGTTGTATTTTATGGGTAATTTGGACATTTTAATTTGGACATTTCCCTCCCTGACCATCTGAGGGCTCCACAGACGACTGACACATTTAAAAAAGGACTTAAAACTTTCCTTTTTAGCAGAACCTATAGCTTTAATTAACATTTTTGCTTTTTGGTCAGGTCTTTATATAGTTATTTTTTTTATTTTTTTATTGATGCTTTTATCTGCTTTTACTTTGTAGCACTTTGAGATTTGATCCAAATGGTAAAGTGCATTATAAATTAAATGTATTATTATTATTATTATTATTATTTTCTCACTTATATGCGCTTATTATTGCAGCTTAAAGTGAAAAATGCTTACATGATAGCACTCTATTGGAGATTGTCGCTAAGTTAAAAAGTGTTTAAAGGGTCATTTAATGATTTTTTATAAATGGCAAAGATGATAAATTTTCAAATTGAAACAGTACAAGATATTTGAGTTGTGGTTAAATATTATTGGAATATTGTAAGGCCTATAAAATGTAATAGCAGGATAGTAATATTTAAAAATTCAGAATATCAAAGTAACATTTTGTTGAAAAAACATGTTTTGTGTGAAACATCAGTTGGAGGTTAAGACCATCATTCAACCGGAGGATGCAAGATAAATCATTATCCTTGCACTTCATAGTTGAGATCTGTTTTGATTTGGGTCGCGATGGTTGTCTTTGTTGGAGGCCTGAGAGAAACCCAGCGGTGTTACGCAGGTGTTGAATCAGAGTCTGTGGCATTTCTTAATTAAACAAGCCAATACATTCTTGAAGGTCCGCTCCCACGCCTCAGAATTTATGCTGCTTTTTTGGGTTCTCATTTGTGTTTTCCTTTGCCTCCAACAAAACAAGAAGATGGTTGGATGATTGGACCGAGCCACGCAGAATACCGACTAGAACTGGAAATGTAAAAACTATTTCAGCATCCGCTTTATTCAAAAACTTTTATTTGAATTACAGTCGACCACTTTCATCCGTACAGTCGTCTCTCTCATCCCGGGGCTCACAGCGGCCCCTCTCAGCTCGCTCTTGATGTGGAACATCACAGCACTTCGCCGTTTTTCTCACCTCAGCTCGGCGAACACTGTGAAAGCCTGAAAAATCACACCAGAGAGGGATTCTGGGACACTCAGTCACTCAAGGGCATCTCAGGCGCCAGCGGTTTACGACGCAGAGAGTAGATCAACTCTGACCCGCAGCTCGAAACATAAATACAAATAATGATAGAAAATATATATACTTTATATATATTTACATATATGTATATGTTTACATATACATATACGTTAACCAGCATCCTCCTCCCTGACACCACCTCCAGCTCCACCCCAACAACGTCACCAGCCTTACGGATCAAGTCCGTGGAGGCTGTCGGCGTCCGCCATCTTCAGTTTACTGCCCCAGCATGCAACAGTAAACAGGATGGCACTGCCCACCATGGGGTTTCAACTTTGGGGCCTGCTGCATTCCTACACGCATTAATATCAGAAAACGTCCTCCACAAATTATTCTATTACACCACCCAGACTTTTAGAAGGCACGTATAAAATTTTGTTGAATTCTGTCCTGCAGTTTTTTGTTTAAATTGTGATTAAAGTGTCCTTTAAAACGGACGTACGGATATATAATATAGTGTTATGTCCTCTCTGCGGTGGGCTTCTTCAAATAAAGTGGAATAATGTGTTGAATTGAATTAATAAGCGCTTTTAAAAGGTTTTGTTGACGCTGTCAATAATGGGTAAGTGGTAATCAAACACTGCTCTGACTATAAAGGAGACGCTACATCGGCGTCGTTTGGAAAGTCGTGACATCTCAAAGATGTTCTCGCAAACCTTTAAGTTATTCTTTTGTAGGGTCCTAAACATTAGTTTGCAGAGCGGAGCTCGGATTTCTCCACAAACACAGAGCGGCTTTTCTCCGCGTTAATGGCTTCATCAGGACGGAGAACAAAGCCCACACTGATGTCTGTCATTAATTCCTCCCTTAAGTACGAGTTTCAGGATTCACTCGTAGGCTGAAGGTTGTGTTTTTTTTCAAACCCTCTCTTTCATCCCTCCCACAAAGACTGCAGTCTCCAGTTCACAGCCTTTTTTTTTTTTTTTTTGGTGCAGCC
The DNA here is from genome assembly GCA_009660295.1 of Lophius piscatorius. Lineage (NCBI taxonomy): Eukaryota > Metazoa > Chordata > Actinopteri > Lophiiformes > Lophiidae > Lophius > Lophius piscatorius. Next base: position 118,343 of record VRLP01001236.1, read on the forward strand.
TTGGCAGTAGCCGTTTCTTCTTGCTATTTGATGATGTGCAGCAGGACTGATTCTTTATCTTTTGGGTCGCAGAATGGGTCCTTGGGATCATTAAGACGTTCAGGGTCTTCCGTAAAGCGGTTTGTTGCGACAGGCAGTGGGATGATCTCCCTCAGAGGCGGCGGCGCCACGGCTTTTAATCGGACGCAATCTCCCTGCTTATATCTGCATTTTCTTTTTTTGGTTTGACCAGTGTGACGTTTACGAGTGTTTCTCATCTGAAGTTTCATTAAAGTGAAAAATATGTCGCTGCCAGAACAACAAAAGCGCCTGGCTCACATCACGTACGCTCCGCTTAACCTAGCCCTCCCAACCAGACGCTTTGAAAAAGGCCATGATGGGTATTATTTATTCTGTATTTCTGTCAGCTCTGGATTTGTGCGGTTATGGTTTTCATGATTACACAGCAGACATAGAACGAAATTCAATCAATAAAAACACATTTCCTGTCAGAGCAAAAATGTTTTTCAATGCATAAAGATTAAAAATGGTAAACTTAATCAACCTCTAGGGTCTACAGATCCAAAAGTGCTTTCAAGCCTTTGATGTCCTGCTCAGCTGTTTGATGAAGAACATGTTGCGTTCTTCTTGAACCTGGTCATGATATGAACCAGCGGCAGCATGTTTATGCTCAAGAGCAAAGGGGCCGAAGATGGAACCGTGAGGGACACCGTGTCAAAGTGGTCACCGACGAGGAGGGATTCAACTTGATTGAGAAAGTCGTATCGGAATCTCAATCAATCAATCTTTATTTATGTAGCAGCACTCTGGGACAGTGGCCAGAAAAAAACCCTGCCTTTTAACAGGCAGAAACCTCGAGCAGATCCGAGACTCAGGGGGAACGGCCTACCGCCATGACCGGTCGGGTTTGAAAAGAGAAAGAGAGAGAGAGAGATAGAAACTGTAGTAATGATATCAGCTATGGTAATCCACTGTCTTCCGCCTCCTCAGATCGATAAGGGGGATATTAGAGAATGTGAGGACCTACTACTTAACTTCATACACGGAAAAAGTCTAAAAGGAGCCAAATAGTTTTCAAAAAAAATAATGCTTTTCCAAAAGGTCGAGCTAATCTAATAAAAACGGACCGTTTTCCATTAAATATTACGGAGCCCCTCCGGTGACATTGAAGGGAAAAAAAGGATCTCGTGCCACGACTTAATAACTGGTTTTTAGGCGTTTTTAAGTTGTTGGAGCGAGATAGTCGTGGCTGTAGTAGATGACCTACGGGCGTAGGAACCTTTGTCATGTGTTGCAGCGGGGGGGGGGCCTTTAACGAAGGGCTCAAGCCTTAAGATAACATTTGCGACGTTTGGAAAATTTCATCATGAACTAATTTTATTAGTCGGATTTATTTCAAATGGCCCAAAGAAATAAGAAAGCAAATGAATCATCTTCCATATATTCTCCAGGTCAACGTTAACATTTGATATTCATGCATTCATGCAGCCGCCGCTCCACCCACATGTCATCAGAGACAAACATGGAGGGCTGCTGTCCCGTCATGTCGACAGGCTCCGAGAGCGAGTCCCTGCAGAAGGACAGGAGCTAAAACCTTTGAATGAAAGCGCCGTCTCCCGCCTGAGTCATCAAAGACCGTCTGCAGAAGGAAAAACCCAGGAAATCCTGAGTAATTTCAACACTTGTGCTTGTTTTCTTTGAAGACCGGTCTCTCCATAATTGAATGATTGCCGAGATTAGCGAGTCCAACAAAGTCGTTTTCAGTACAAACCATCTGTTTAAAACCCTGACATTTAATGGGCAGGAATTTCAAATGTCAGAAACGTTGGCGGTTTCAAATTGCTTATTTTTTTCCTGATTGGGGGGGGGGGGTATCAGAAAGACTATCTGTAAAATCTTTTACCTTACCTACTGATGGAAAAACACCCTGAATAAAGTGGACCGTTGTGCTCGGCCGTAATTCAGCCTTATTTTCAATCAGGGAACATGGGGCTGTGTCAAGCCCAACAACAACCAACATCAACAACAACAACAACAACAACCGGCTGATGAATGGCTGCTGAGACGGAAGAGGAGGGGATCGAAGGGATTGATCGGCGGCCCGCTATCTCATCCCTGTTTTTAGCCTCTGTCAAACAGGTGCTGAGGAGAGATGGATTCTGCCTGCAGATGGAGTGGATTAATGGCAGGGAGGGAGGGGGGGCCTGACTGGGCCCTGGACCCCGCTGAGCGGTGTTCTCCTCTGGAGCGGATGGCTGCAGTTATCGACCAGGAGAAGAAGAGCTGCCTGAGGTCGAGTTCTGAGAGGACTCTCAGAGGAGAAACTGTCTGCACCCTTCCTCTCACACACACACACACACACACACACACACACACACACACACACACACACACACACACACACACACACACACACACACACACACACACACACACACACACTCACACACACACACACATTCTAACACTTGCACCAGGAGGCGCTTTATGTGTTGATGCCAATACCAAATGTCTTTTTTGAAGCAAGTTTACAACAATTGCAGTTGATCAAAGTGCTGAACAGACTTCATTTAATATTTAATGTCTTTAGGGTATTTTTTTTTCATTTAATATCTCATGAAATCTAAATTGACCATAAAAAGATAAATCACTTCGGTTAAGCAACACGCTTAAAAACCAAAGATCTGATTTATAAAATTATTTCAGAAAAAAACCCAGAAAGCTGTGTGACAAATAAGAACAAAAACAATTATTAAAGTTTTAGTGAATTAAAAGCGACATGGAATAGGTGGGTCTTATTAAGTGATTTAAAAGTCGCTGTTTTTATATGAATGGATGCCCCAGAGTTTTGGAACGGCCCCCTGCAAAGACCCCGCCTCTATTTATGAGCCAGGATCTCGAAACGTCCAGGAGGCAGGGATTGGACGAGCTCAGTGCCTTAATTGGGGTTTTTAAATTTACATTCTTGAGTAAATAAAGCGGCCTTAAGCACTGGAGTCATGTGACCACGCCTTCTTTACCCAGTAAGAAGACGAGCAGCTGCGTTCTGCACAAGATGAAGACGACTGTTCCTCATTCTGAGCCTGCAGTAGGAATATTCTTTCCACATGGATTCTATTTTGAGGAGAAAATGTTCTCGGGCCGGGACTGAACTCACCCTGAGCAAACAGCGATTTATTCTGTGCTCAAAAGGAACATTCTGCTGTTTCCTGTTAGAAGTAGTAATCACAATAACCGTTTCTCCGGCTCGGGTTTAGTCATCTGTTCACTCATAGAAGCTTTCTCCAACCTGCGAGCGGCTAAGAAGGGATTTCCCTCTGCCCAGCAACACTCTCCAGCTCGTCCTTGGGGATCCCGAGGCAGGTGGACGTACCTGAAAAAGTGTCCAGAGGAAAATGGTGACTAAATCAAGTGGAGTTGCTCATTTCAGCTGGATTACAAGATGTTTTCTGTGGTTTAAAAAACCAGGTGAGACAGGTGGAACCTTTAAGAAGTATTAACACGACGTGGCTAAATGAGTCGACATAAACAAAAAGGTCGGCTGATGGTCAGCTGATGGTCGGAGGACTTTCAGGTGAGGGCGTCATGTGATTTAGAATGTCTGTATTTTAATTGACCAACTTTATCCCTCCTGATATGACGTCAAGGCTGCAAACTTGGTGGATGTTTAGGTCGTCATGGCAGCAGGCAAAACCCCGTCAATCGTAGTGGGAGCATTAGCTGTCATAGGCTGCGGGTCGTCAGGCCGAGACCACATGCTGCTATGATGTCATCCATCTCATCCTGAGTCCCACGCGTCACGTGAAATTACTTGTGATTCAGGTCTTCTTCTGTTTTTAGTCCCATGTGAATAGAGCTTTAGAAATCTTTTTTTTTCCGGCTGCTTCTGGAAAGCAGACAATGTTTCCATCAGCGACCCGACCGGACGGGACTTAATCAGGATTCTGCGATTGGCTGGTTTTGTGGCACATTGAGCGAGCGAGCCTGGATGCGTTTAGAGGGCCAGAGAAACACACCGTAGGAGTTTTGAGTGAGTACCGGCGTACAGAGAAGAGATCTATGCAAGAACTTCTTCTTCTTCCTCCTCGTTCGGCCTTTGCTTTTAGGAAGATATTGATTTGGAGTAGATTTTACTTTGGACGCCCTTACTGATACAACCCTCCACATTTATCCGGGCTTGGGATCGGGACCTAAAGAACTTGGGACCCCTAAGTCGCCGGTTGAGATGTTTGCAAGACCATGAGAAACATTGTTGTTGTGCATAGTTGGTAGGGCGTTCTTCCACTTATCTGAAGGACGGTGGTTCGATCCCCACCCCTCCGGTCTACATGTTGGAGTATCCTTGAGCAACGAACGCAACCCCTAGTTGCCCCCAACGGCTGTTCCATTGGAGAGTGAATGACGGCGTGAATGGTTTACCGCTTCTGATGAGCGGTGGCGCCTTGCATGGCGGCCTCTGACATCCCTGTGTGAATGTTTGTGTGAAAGGATGACTTTGTACTTTTTCTGGGGCCCATATATCTTTATTGACAGAAAAGCTGACGATCGACTGAAAACAGGGAGGTGACCTGCAATAAAGGGCCGTGGTATCGAACCTGTGGCCACTGCGCTGTGAAGACTCAGATGCAGAGTACGCGGGGCGCCGACTCTACCGACTGAGCTAAACAGCCCCCCCCCTCCCTGCAGAAACTATCTGTCCGTGCACAGACTTCACACTGGCTGCAAACTCCTGAGGCACAAACAAAAAACAGAAACGCCAGAGTGGCTCCATCAGGTATAATGACGGATGGCTAAATATCTCAGTCTGCCGTTCACCTCTGTTCACACTTCCTGCTCCCGCCAGCTGAGTGGTGGCGTTGATGAATATGCATGCGTGCGTAGACGATGTTCACAAGCTCACTACAGAGCGTTTAGATTGCCAATTGCACAGAGTTAATGACACAAACTATAAGCCTTTGTTCCTTCTCCGTTGACTTATCACATGCAAAATTAATTGGCTGGTTTCCAATTACAATGGATATTTTTGGGCCACGGAGATGTACTCTGTAGACACAGATTGCATCCCTCTAATTGAGGGCGGGGGGAAAAAAATATGTCTGAAATTGCTCCAGATTTCGCATCAGCGCTAATGGCGAAGCAAATGGAGCGGGCCCGTTCGACTTTGCCAACAACAACTAATTAACGGATACGTGACGTGTTCACACTCGGTCGGTATTCACGCCAAACTTTTGTAAGTCACAGTCCAGGAGCTCCACCTGTGAAGAGAAGTGTTACGGATCGACTCTCCCCCTGCAGGACCGACCCGAGTGTTCGCAGGAGGAGCTCGGTATGCTACAGGCGTCCATCTCTGCCGTCAAGCACCGCCGACAATTTCTCCAGTGCAGCAGGAGTGCTAATGCTGGGTAGTTTTTTTTTTATAAAAAGATGCTCGGCAAGACAAGAGGGTGCGCCCCGTCTGAGATAAACGAGTATTCAAATGCAAGCAGACAGCAGTGGAATTAACAACCTCATCTCCTTCCAGCTCTTACGCCGATCCTCAGCCCGCTTTGTTTTCTCAAGACTCCGCCGGCTAATTACAGAAACCTGCATCGTGGAAATGTGTGCTCCTCTCAAATCACTACCTGGATCCTCGTAACCGAGAGGAGAGATCTCCTCGCCGCTCCTGCAGCAGGACATATTGAGTCAGTAATGTTTGCAGATCTTTGCCATGTTTGTCTCACATGCGGCTCGAGGATCTTAATGGGTTTCAGGCTTTAATCCGCCAAAGCAAACCGAGTCACGATTTTGCAGGTGATTAAAACAGCTCTGATGAAGAAGAGGCGGTGCAAACCGTTGAGAGGATAGGTGATGTCATGTGTGCTTAATTACACAACAGCTTCTCACGCAGACATAGACATTCCCAGGTTATAACCCTCAGGTTGGCGATGCTCCTATGGGTGCAGGATAGTAAAAGCTACACATGTCAACGATGGAGGATATCTTTATATATCTGCTCTGGGAAATTTGTTGCGCAGCTTGAAGTAAAAACGATAAAACATCAGACTACAAAGAAGAATAAATAATTTCACGTCGAGGTATTTGAAAGGCCAGCGGCAGCAGGGACAAAAGAATATTTTTGTCTGTCATAAAAATACACAGATGGAATTTTCGTCCATAATCTTTTTTTTTTTTTTTGCTGAATTGCCTCAACTATTTGGTTGAGCAAATTTTGAGTCACCATTTCTAAAAGAAAGAATATGTGCGTCAATTGGTCACAACGGTTTCTAATATGAGCCAGTGGCTACATGTATATGCTGAACAATAAGGGGCCAAGGGAGGAGCCCTGGGGGTCACCACAGGTCAAAGGGGCCACCAATGTAGGTGGTTATAACGTTAAAAAGTCTTATAAGGGTCAAATAATTTTATGAAAACAGAAAGATTAAGAGACTCCACTTTAAAAAGGAAAGAAAATTACAGTTAGCTAATCAAATTAAAATAAGCTATTTTCCATGAAATATTAAATGTATTTCTTATTTCCTATTTAAAATCATACTTAACCAAATGATTTGTCCAAATATTATTCTACAATAAATGCCCCAATCTCCATAGGTGGGAATTTATGAGGTGGTTAAGAAGATTATGAAAAGATGCACGTATTAAAATAAAACGGTGTGATTTTGCAAGAAAAATGGTATTTATATATATATATAAATATTATTAGCTGATTCTGGGAAACAAAACTTCCTAACTTAATTAGATTAACCAGCTCATTTCAAGATGCCCTTTATCTAAATATCACTTCTTATTTAAAGAAATCTCAGCAAACAAATATATATATTTATAGCAGCTTACACCTTGTATTCATTATTTATTTTAAATTTGTTTTTGAAGGGTTATTATGGTTCATATGAAGTACATTTGGACTGAATCGGACAAAAAGTCGAGATATGATGGCCTGAAAATTCTGATTTTGGAGACAAAGCTCCCCCTTGTGGCGAGAATATGCCACTGACCATTCCCAAAATCACTCCAGTTCTTCCTCGCAGTAAGGTCTATGTAGGAATAACATTTGAAACGATTCCATGAGATTTTTTTTGAGTTATCGCGTTGACACACAGGATCTGCGGCCGTTGACGATCCCATACTATTCTCTTTTTTGGAATATAATAATTAACACATCAAACGAATATGACAAACTTTGTCTCAGTGATTGTAGATCTTATTTAGTGGATCATTTTCTTTTTCACATCTTTTCAACTTGTTCTTATTCACAGAACATCTTCCTGAAAAGCTGAGTCATGCCAGACGGCAGATTAAAGATGGACCTGCCCAGCTCCTGCTACCAGTCGGACTTAGCTTCAAGCCCCTCCCACAGAATGATTCCAGGTTTGTCCCACATGCACCACTCAGTCGGAGCAGAAAGCAACAATAGAGTCTGGATGGATGTGTGGGAGGAATTGAGATTGGGATTTAAGTCATTTGCAGACAAGGCAGGCGCACAGGCAGAGGGTCGGAGGAAGCTTGATGGATCGTTTTCTGCGCGCCGGCGAGAGGACTCGGAGTACTTTTTCTACACTCCCTATTGTCCCATTTGTCTTTGTCAAAGCAAAATAAAATACAGATGTGTGAGTGTAAAAGTGGAGTTCATTTTGAAGAGCAGTTTGGTCAAAACTACAGTCGTGTGATCATCTCTTAGATCCTGTACTGTCAAACAGATACTCACTCATCACGCCGTGAGAGAGGCTCCATCTATATGCTAAACATTTTATCTTTGATTAAGGTGCTGCACGAAGCAATTTGCCATCAATAAATCATTACGACAACCGTTTTTGACGCATCGACATAATGACTTGTGAAAAGCAGAGTAATGAAAGATAATTTCCACGGCGTAGGTCTGGTTTAGAATGATGTCATGTTCAAACATACGGAGATCCTCCACTCATGCATGATTTAAGTTTATTGATTGGACGCACTCTTCAGCTCTGTAATGTAACGCCACACTCTTCAGTTCCATCTACTTCATTCCGATTGGATTTAATAATATACTTTTTAAACTTTCCGTCATGATTCTTATTGTTTTGACCAGCCGGCATGCCAGCAGGGGACATGCCGGCTGAGTCATGTCGGGTGGCTTGCTGGCAGGCGGCTTTGAAAGGTTACTGCTTTTATTGGCTAGTGCCGCCATCATGGAACTGCATGAAGATAAGGAGTTGAATGGTTTATGCGGTTGGAAGGAAATTCTCCAAGTTTATTATTTACAACGGCGTCCTCGTTCCTGTCCGACAGTGAATACAGAAGTTGCGGCATCAGCGGTTTTTAACTACGTCTTTTTTGTTCCTATGATTGTTTCAAATAGTGGCCATAGAAGTCCCACCTCTGATTTATGTTAGAGAAAAGATAGTCGGGTGCAATCAGAGCAGGGCAGTCAAATGGTTTGACCTTTTAGGAACTGAGAGAGGCAGTTTGAGAAGAAAGTGTTTAAAGGAAGACATGGAAATGTAGCTTTTTTTTTTTTTTATTCATTTAATTCAGCAGACCATAGGAAAAAATAAAATGGAAGGGTCAAACATTCCAGATTGCAATTATTTCTCCTGTGTGGTAAAGAGAGGCGGCAGGAAGACGGGTTGGACGCTCGTCTTCGACGGCACGCAACAAAATAGTGTTTAAGTATTACTTTAAGCAGAAACACTAAACCACTGAGGAAACAAACAGCATCTCCTCATCATTTGATTGAAAACAAACAATGTGTCGAATATGAATAAAGCATCATGTCCATGTGATCTACATAAGGCTTCTATATCTCCACAAAGTGTTTATATTTGTTTCATCAGAGGTTTATTTCTCCTGAGCAAAGTATTTATTCACTTCTGACAACCGCTTCATCAAGAAACGACTGGAGTCAGACTTCCATGGGAGGGAAAGTCGTTTTCTTGCTGCAGCAAATACGAGTGTTATATTCTCATTACTGAGACAGACAGACAGACAGACAGACAGCTAGATAGACAGACAGACAGACAGACAGACAGCTAGATAGACAGACAGACAGACAGATAGACAGACAGATAGACAGACGGACAGACAGAGAGCTAGATAGACAGACACACACACACACAGACAGACAGAGAGCTAGATAGACAGACAGACAGACAGACAGACAGCTAGATAGACAGACAGACACACACACAGACAGACAGAGAGCTAGATAGACAGACAGACAGACAGACAGCTAGATAGACAGACAGACACACACACAGACAGACAGAGAGCTAGATAGACAGACAGACAGACAGATAGATAGACAGACAGACACACACACAGACAGACAGAGAGCTAGACAGACAGACTGACAGACAGACTGACAGACAGAGAGCTAGATAGACAGACAGACAGACAGACAGACAGACAGACAGACAGCTAGATAGATAGGCAGACAGACAGACAGAGAGCTAGACAGACAGAGAGCTAGATAGACAGACAGACAGACAGCTAGATAGATAGACAGACAGACAGACAGACAGACAGACAGACAGAGAGCTAGACAGACAGACAGACAGACAGAGAGCTAGATAGACAGAAACACAGCTAGATAGAGAGAGAGAGAGAGAGATAGATAGATGTTTATTTTCATTGCATAATGAAAATTCATTTTGCAGCATCCTCTACATTAAAGTTCAGACCGGTGAGTTAATCATGGACACTCCGTCCCTCCAGAAGTTTTACACGTCAAACCAAACACATCAAAGTTCATCAAATTAGTCAGTCTTTTTCTGGTTAGTCTGACTTAATTCCACTTCAGTTCAGTCTGAAGTGTGGTTGCTTCATAACAAGAAGGTTCTGGGTTCCAACCCACCTCTCTATGGGCCATGTTCACATTCCTGCTGTGTTTGTGTGGGTTTCCTCCAGTCCACTCCCTCTTGGACCGGTTCACCTGAACCGGTGACTCTGATCTACCTGGGCATTAGTGAGACCGTGAGGGTCTGGCGCTGTGTGTCGGTCCTGTGACGATCCGGTGAATCCCTCCTCTGGTACTGTGTGGTGCCTGTTATCAAACTATTATTCAAACAGGATATAAAATAAGAGGGAATAAAATGACCTCCAGTGAAATAAAAGCTACTTCAGTAGTTAAAAAGAAATGTGTTGAGCAGAAACATCCTCTCCCTTTTTTCCTTTTGTTCTTATTTATTTAGCTACTCTTAAATACATCATCTGTAATTATATTTATTATTATTATTATTATTATTATTATTATTATTATTATTATTAATAATATTATTTATTTCGTTATTATAAGAATTATTATAATTGTTGTTGTCATTATAATTCTAATTATTTTTATTATTATTAATAAATGTTTTGTTTTTTTTATTTTATTATTTTTATCATTATTTATTTCACTTTATTAATGATGTATGTATGTAGAAATACATATGTATTTAAGTATTTCTTGTGAATGCATGAAGTATGTATGTAAATGTATATGTATGTATATATATATATATATATATATATATATATTATATATATATATGTTGATGTGTGTGCGTGTGACACCTATGTAGTTGTGTATTTTTGTGCTTTGACAATTAGGATTGTTCAACATTCCTGACAATAAAGCTTATTTGAATTGAATTAAAATTGATGTCATGTCATGTTTTTAACTTTGTTCGTTTGCCTGTTAGTAATATTATGGAAAAATTAATGGAAAAATCTGCATGAAATTTCACCCAGACGTTGTTTGTGGCGTATCGTAGAGATAATTACATTTAAGTGGCGATAGGTCATGATGTCATGATGTGACGTCATGACAATGCTTTCCTAACCGTTTTGATATAGACCGTTTTTGGAGATTGTTTTCGCAATAACTTCTAAAATAATGGTGGAATTTGCAGGAGATTTTACCCAGAGGCGGTTTATGTCCCTTTGGCAGATATTTTGCGTCCCCTTGAGGGTTTTCCAGTTAACAGGGGGTCTCGTTTATAAATGCTGTGGATGCACAACTGAAGATCAGAGGGCTTTATAAAAAAGAAAAAGAAAAACATACACACAAACTCTGAACAAAAACTCAAACAATATTCATTCATTCATTCATCATCTGTATCTGCTTATCTGCTCATTATTGTTGCATTGGGGCTGGAGCCAATCCCAGCCGACATCCTAGACGGTTCATCAGAGGAGCGACATAAAAGCCCAGACAACCTTTCAAACTCACATTTATTTCTACTCATTTATTTAATTTAAATCACCACTTGACCTCTACTGCATGTCGTTGGGTTCAAATCCCCCTCCGTCCAGCCGGTCTGTGCTGGGTTCTGATGTTCTCCCCGTGTCTGCCATGGGTTCTGTCCAGCTTCCTCCCACAGTCCTGCATTTAATAATAAATGTTAAAAAAAAAAATGGAGTTGAATATGAATTATAATGATTCTTTATAGCCATAATTCGTTTTTCTTGCTAACAATGCTTTTCATCGCCGGCATCATCATCAGCTTCATCAGTTCCCGTGACATGGCATAACACGTCCCGCATCGGGATATCTGCTCGACGAGATGACAGAACCCAGAAATCCGAAAATCCGTCACCTCCGTAAACAATCACTGATGTCAGCAGATGAATTTATGGCTAGGAGCAGATTTTATTTTCCCTTTTTTTGAATGAAATATTTCTTATTTTACAGCGTGTGAAGAAAATACAAGGGTGACTGTGAGTGATGGGAGTGATGATGACTTTTGGCCCGTTAACTGTGGAATAATTATGTTTGCTGTGAACAAAACAACATTTGTTTTCAGATGCCCCGTTCACAAAAGGCAAAAAAAAAAGAAAGTTTTTCCAGTAAAACATGCTGGAAATCCAGAAAACAAAGGCAAAGAATAGAAAAACCGCACAATATGTCAATTAATAACTATAATTTGGTTTGTACTTCAGAAATAAGATTCGACATTAAACCATCTAGAGCGTCATCCGAGCCAACCCAGAGCACAAACATTTGGGTTTGCACGAAAAAGAGGCGGGGGAGGAAAGTAATGACCTTCCTGGGTGTCTCTCCGGCCGAAACCTCCTCTGCCTGATCTCCGGCACACATGCTAAGCTGTCCCTTGAAAAGCCTGCTGTCACACAAAATAAATTGCCTTCACTGTGAACGGGTCAAAACAACACAGAAATGTCATTATTTCAGCGCAATTGATCATACCTCGGGAAACCCGAGTCAATAGTTTCTATAATTGCCATGTCTCCAGCCCTGCAGAGGTTCTGGCACCACGGCTGCTCGGCTTCTTCTCCTCTTCCCGCCCATTTCTCTTTTTCGTTTTCTCCACTTTGCAGGCGTCTTTTGGAAACATTATTCTTCACTTCTGCGGTTTACGTTTAGCACCACTGCCCGCTCAAAAAATAAAACTCCACCTTTGACATTTGGAGTCCAACTCCGAGGCATTCAAATACGTGGAACTTCAAATGTTGAATTCAAGCTCTGAATAGAGTAATCTGGCCTGGGTGTGTGTGTGTGTGTGTGTGTGTGTGTGTGCGTGCGTGTGTGTGTGTGTGTGTGTGTGTGTGTGTGTGTGTGTTTCTGTGTCTATTTTTACATCGGCTGATTTTTTTTTTAGGCTACTTACAGCAAAACTAAATATTCTCAACAGAAAAAAACAACTAATCAGCTTCGGCTATAATGTTTGTCGTATAAATATACTGAAATATAACATGTACTTTATGTTAAAAACAAAGTATATGTGGTATAATGTACAATAATGTATAGTTTGTATGTATTTGCCTTTTAAGTAAAAGGTCACTGCTGAAATCATCATGTGTTTTTATAAGCGAATGTAGTTATCTAACAATTGGCATATTTTATTTTTGCAAATAACACTATACAGCGAAAATAATACCACCAGAAACATGTGGACCTACGCTGTCGTCCCCGACAACAAGGGTATACGAAAAAAGCCCCCAATCCCCTGTGTTGTACAAGCAATCCCCCTGATTGAACTCATCAACTTAAATTTGAATTTATGTCCAAAAAAACTGTGTTTTTGTAAAAAACAACCTTCCCCTAGTGGGTAAAATATGAACTGTTAGAGTAAATTATGATATATATATAATCCATATGCACCAAATTCTGATTAAATCGGACCATCGGTTAGGAAGTTATGTCCAAAAAAAACATGTTTTTCATTTAGGAAACTCCCCCTAGTGTGTAGAATAGGAACTATTGGACTAAAATATGTGGATCTGAGATTCCATGGCGGTTTCTTCTTCCGGATCGCTGTCTGATAATTCCTACGTTTTTAAAAGCAAAAATATGTACATTTTGACGTGATAATTATCTATTACGTTACGACATAAAAAAATCAAGTCAAAATGTGAAACTTATCACTTTATAACATATTATCATAAATATCTTGAAACTTATCACGTTATAACGTTACGATTATCATAAATATCGTGAAACTTATCACGTTATAATGTGAAAATTATCAAACAAATTGTGAAACTTTCCACGTTATAAAGTTCAATTATCATGAAAATCGTGAAACTTATCACTCAAATATTTAAAAATCATCACGTTATAGAAAATTTAAGAAAATGACGTCAAAAAGTTTTAATCAAATTATAACGCGAAATTATCTTGTTGAACATTAACACGTTTTTACGTTGAATTTTTTTTTTTCCGGCATGAAGGAAATCCTTTTCCGTAACTCAGATCTGGATCCACACCAAAATTCTCCTGAATTGTTTCCTGGCACCATTTTTTTTTTTTAGTTCACGGATCCTTTTCAACCACCTCTTACGTCTTTGTCGTGAAATCCTGTCGCAGACATCTGACACTTTTGTGATGTATAATTGGCAGCTCCTTTAAATAAACAATGTCTGCCCTCAAGTCTTTGTGTCAATCAAAATCCATCTGCAGAATCGTGAATGACAGTAGGTCAGTTACTCAGTCTGTCCATTTGTCAGAACTTCAGTCACTAACAACATTTAAAAGAGATTAATTATGCATCATGTAAAGTCAAAACTGCTAAACCTCAGATGAGGAGATTTCTCATTTCTGGCTTTTTTGTCTGGCTTTTGTCATTTGTCATGCATGTAATTTAAAGATGTCGTCTATAGATCTGGGTTCATTTCATGGAAATTTTTCCAGCAAATGAGTCATAAAAAAACTGCAGATTAATCTCTAAAAAATAATCCGTTGCTGCCGCAGTAAATTAACGTGGCGTAAACAGTTTATTTATTTATTTTTTATCATGTAAAGTAAAGAGATGGGATTTATCGCATTTGCCTGCTGCTGTAAGACTGTTTCACAACCCGCCACAGAGCGAACATTTTAACGCCCAGGAGTCACGCGCTGGTCATGAAACTGTGGGGGAAAAAAAAAGATGGAGGCTGATGTGGAGTTTGAATAAAGCGAAGTCTTGCAGCGTGGAGCCGATCGGGCCTCCTGTGAGGCTCCAGGCGGTCCGCCGGGCCTGTCTTTGTCCAAACGTTGTCAGATTTGATACGTGTCACTGTTAACCTGTGGAGGGCGGAGTTATAACGGAGACAGATACCGGGGATCGGCCATGATTGTTCCAATATTAAGTAAATTATGTTTAACACCATGGTTTTATCAACAAACAAAAAATTCTATTTCTATTTTGCCTGCTAGAAATGCTGAACTCCCACCACAAGGTGGCGGTAACGCACCTACAGGACCCCCGGATACACGAAGGAAGGAGGGACGCCGCCGCAGCGACAGCAGAAACACGCAACAGCTTCACTATGTATCGGTCGGAACGTCTTTAATGAAACGATGTAGTATCTAGTCATCATTATCATCATCTTCATCATCATCATAATCATCCTCCTCTTTATCATCGTTGTCATCACCTTCATCACTGTCGTCTACATCGTCTACATCATCACTGTCATCATTATCGCCTTCATCATTGTGGTCATCATTGTTGGCGTCATTATCATCATCATGGTCATGATCATTATTGTTGTCATCATTTTCATGATCATCATCTTCATCATTGTCATCTTCGTCATTATCGTCATCATCGGTGTTGTCATCATTTTAATGATCATCATTGTTGTCATCATCATCTTCATCATTATCGTTATCACCGTTGTTGTCATCATTTTCATGAAAATCATCTTCATCAGTATCATCTTCGTCATCATCATCTTCGTCATTATCGTTATCATCATTGTTGTCATCATTTTCATGATCATCATCTTCGTCATTATCATCTTCGTCATCAACATCTTCGTCATCATCATCTTCATCATTATCGTTATCATCATTGTTGTCATCATTTTCATGATCATCTTTGTCGTCATTATCTTAATCACTTTCGTCATCATCATTGTCATCACTGTTGTCATTGTGTTTGTCATTATCTGCATCATCGTCATCGTCGTCATCATCATGGCCGTGATGCTCATTGTTATCATCATTATTGTAATTATCATAGTCATTACCATAATCATTATCATCATTGACATCATTATCATCATGGTCGTTAACACTGTCTTCATCACTGTCTTCACCTCTGTCGTCGCCATCATCTTCATCATCATCGTGTGAATGTGCTTAGTCAGCAGACCAGCTGAGTAAGCACACCCTTTCATGAGAAATGATTTCATGGTTTGTTTTATTTCTTTGGGGTATTTATTCTTTTATTATCTTAGACTCTAAATGTTCCGTAAAATGTCAAATAGTTTGTTTTTGTCTGTTTCTGAACATTTAAAAACCCCACAGATTTATAAAATGTATTTAATAATGTGATTTTGCATTTCATGGAAAATTGTCCATTTTAATAAGAAGCAGCTCAACGTTTGGGCAGAGCTTCTTTTTAAAAACCTTATTTTATATATATATATATATATATATATATATATATATATATATATATATATATATATATGTTATATTATTATATAACCCTTCTTTGACTTTTTGGGTTGTATAAAGTTACATAATTCTCTTCAGTAACTTCTCCCTCAATATAAAACTCCACAAAGTCCGACTCATTGAATTGGACTTTCTCAACAATCATGGGCAGTTTCTCCCCTCTGGTGGCCCCCTCCGACCCTCTTTGTGTCCCCCAGGGCTCCGACCTCGGCCCCTTACTCTTTGGCACATACATGCTGCCGCTGGGTCTCGTCATAAACAGGTTCAAAACCAAACAGAGACTCAGGATGTGCTCGACCAAACAGTTAGAGGACATTAAACGTCTTTGCGGGATGGGTGATGAGTCAAACTTTATTCAAACGGCATGCACAGGCAGCAGAAACAGGAAATGTGGGACCTGCACGGCGTTATTTCCTAATGTCCTAATATAATACAAGCACAAGGAGTGATTGTAATTTATTCATACTCGACACGCAAACACATGGACCTGCTCACGCGCTACATCATGTCAGGATCATCAGTCCCTAATGTAACCATCTGCTGCACCCTGTTATTTCTTTTATTCATAGAGCGCTAACCAACGGTTGGCGAGAGCCCTTCACTCACCGTCTCATACGCATCGCTGCAAATTAAAGGCTAACCTGAGAGGGTGTGTGAATAGTTTTTTTTTTTGTGAGCCTTCTGGGAAATTAAAAATTGCTAACAACTTTGAATCAGCCCAACTAATGGAGAATATTGCTGACGTCGGTCTGAATGCCGCCGGAACCGAAGCTAAACTGCGAGAGCACAGCGAGACCTGCAGGGTGGGGCCATCGTTGACAGCAGGGGCGGTCTTAGCACCAGACCTTCAGAGGGGCTCGGCTTTTTAAATCTTGTAGTTTACAACCTTCCAGCCGTGTTGACGGAGAAACGCTCCCACACCTTGGATGTTTTCTGTCGCGATGGTGTCGCCACGGCGCTAATGTTCACTTCCTTCTTGGAACGGCTAGTCAGCGGCGCCGTCTGCTGATGACGTCACCGACTAATCCTTCAACGACTAATTTCCTGATTGATTTTTGCCGATTACCTCGTTTGTTGGTGGCGGCTCTACTCTGAATTACGTGCCTGAAAAGATCGGCCTTTTCTCCGTTTGTATCTGAACGTTACCGTGAGCCTGGTTCCTCTCGTTACCGTCAGAACCAGCCGCTGGTGCTAGCGCTGACTTCCAATCAAGTGCTATGTTTTTATCATTTAATGATTTTGAAAAGTTTATGCACGTTGGTATCACCCCCGTCTGGACTACAGCAGCGCTTCGGTCCAATCACTGTTTTTTTTTTAAATGTGCTTATAATCATAGTGGAGTTAAATTGAGGTGATGTTTCAAATAAATTCCAATTATTTTTAATTTAATTAGAAAATTCCTCGGTCCAAAAAGTGCACAGAACCGTTTTCTCATCAGCACCTGCGGCTTTTTTCATGTGTAAATGTTCTTTTGACCGGGACAAACAACGTTTTGTCGTCCATCGTGTTTAAGATACTGGGGACGTACCGTGTCGAATGACATGTGGGGGTCAAAGGTCATCATAGTGCTTGATGCATCTTTGCAAATTTTTTGGATACACAATATTTATACAATGAACTAATCATAACTAGGGCTATGCTGTCGTCCCCACCAGCAAGGGTATATCCCCCGGTCCCCTGCATTGTACAACCAATCCCCCATTGATTTTTGTAAAACTGATCGTCCTGGTGAGTAAAATATAAACTATTAGAATAAAATATGATTTTTACAAGATAGATCTCCTTGAGTTTAATCAAATGCACCAAAGTTTGAGTAAATCGGATCAATGGTTGGGAAATTATGCCCCCAAAAATTAGATTTTTGGGGATAAACCCCCCCCTACTCTAGGATATAATCAATCAATAAAAAAAAAAGAAGATTAAATAATTGCAAATTTTGATATAATACCAGTTTTATCCCCCCAAAAAAGAAAAAGGAGTTCAGTCTGTGTTCATCTGGCCTTTGGTAGCGGTACTGTACATACAGTAGGATTAGAATTATTCATCTGAGGGCAGTAAAACGGAGTGAAATCAATTAAATGTGACCAGCGGATGTGTCGGCTGCTGAAATCCCCCCAGAAGACGTCTGAGGTGCAACGGCTCATCTTCCTCATTTCTGCCCCAAAGGACACCTGCACAGAATAGGGAAGGAGGCTGTCGGTAATTGGTTGCCTCTAAGTCCTTCATACGCCGACATTTGAATGTGAAAATTAATTTACAGTCCAGAGTAAGATCCCCCTTTGCGTAATGACACGGGGGTTTGCAGGTTGGAGGTCTTTAATCCCTCATATTGTGGAATTTTGTGTGTGTGTGTGTGTGTGTGTGAGGGAGTAAAATTTATGCACTACGCGCCCACCAAGGACATTTTGTGGTCCAGGGTTGACTCCCGCCGTGTCTCTGCCATCCTCTGCCCGTCCTTGACAGATTGCATGGATATTGGCTGCCTGCTTAAGAAATAACACCTCCCATCAAGTTGATGGAGGAGCTCTGAGGAGCTCTGAGGAGCTCTCCGGGAAGTTTACATCCAATCCTCCAGGTCGCCACCTCAGCAATGATCATGTATTCAGCGGGGATTTAGAGGAGGGGTGGAGGGAGACGGGATGTAAGTGCTCCTATGGGAAATAAGGGTCACCTCTTTAATCTCCGAGGCGATGGGGGTGGGGGGTGGGGTGGGGGTGGGGTCTCTTCAGTCCGTGCAGGAGATGTAAGTGCGATGTTATTCTGCATGATGTGTCGAAACGTCAGCGTGGACCAAACATCTTTGCTCGCTGTTAGTATGGAATGTGTTACTGATGGAATCATAAAGGAGGTCAAAGGTCGTGCTTGTGTAATACAGACCTTGTTGATTATCCTGCGGCGTATGACCTCCACCACAGAGCTTATGGCCTTGTGGTTTTTGTCTGTCTGTGGGCACGATTACGCAAAAACTGCTGGACGGATTGGCTTGGAATTCTCACCAGACGTAGGTTTTGGCATGTCCTAGAGGTGATTACATTTTGGTGACGTTACGTCTTAACATCACCAAAATGTCAAACAAACTTTTCTTAACAGTTGTGGCACTTTTGGAAGTTTTTTGCCATTTCCTCGCACAACAGTTTTTTCTCCTCTAAAAATAAATGATACAGGCTTCATAATGGACTTAGAAATGGTTTATAATTACGCTACAAACACTTTATAAGTCATTGGTTAACATTTATAAACAGCTTAAAACATAGCTCTCAATTTATTAATTTGGGTAACTATTTGGCAATATCATGTTAGCAGTACAGAACAGTGTGCTCACTATTTGGCAAGAGTCAGTTCTCTGATACTCTTTATATCTATTCATTTGTAGCAGCATATTAATGGTTTGTAAAGTCTTTAAAACTGAATTATTAAACTACGCACAAGCCACTTATAAATCCTTAATGAGGGGAGTCGTACTGTAAAGTGGTGCCCTTGAATTTCTCATCTCAGGGTTGATCAACCCAGAGCTCAGGGATAAACTCAGAGTTTGTTGAACCTGCTTTCTGGAATACATTCCAGTATTCCAGTCATTGTTACGTTTTTTTGTCTTTATCCCATCTTGGTCTTTACATAAGTTAAAATAATATCCTAATTTCAAAAAATTGTTTCGAGAAACCCGGCATTAAAAGATGGCGTTCAGCATATAGAGGGTCCTGGAGAGGTGGGTGATGTTGGAGATGTGTAGGTGGAGTATGTTGTTCAGATAAGAGACGGAATGTGAATAACAATGGCGTGTTTGGACCAGATATTCATCACGGGATGAAATCACATCCATATTGGGCGGGACACGTCTTCCCCCCGACTTATGACAGGAAACAGACACGTCACGTCTGACAGCTCGGCTTCGGGCTCAGAAGGGGGAGGAGTCGGGAATAAACTCTGTGAACCTAAGATCTGAGTCAGTAACCACGGTAACTGAGTCAGAGCTTAACCGACCTTGCTTTCCGGAACGGAGAACCCAGAGTTTACCCTCATCTCAGGCTTAACTAACTTTAAGATTCCTCTACACCGACTTTCTGGAATACTCCTTTGAACAGTCCAGCACAAACGGGTTGACCGTGTTTCTTCACCTGTCCAGTTTGTAAAAACGCAGTAGATATATTCTCATGTGTAACGGAGGTGGTCCCTCTGTCCGTGTCCATCATGACGCTCCCCTCCCTACAGTCATGGCTGTGTGTCTTCATCCGGCGCTCCAAGGTCCTACATGGTGACGGTGACAGACTGACAGCTGTCAAACTGGAGGACGTGTTTGATATTGCCTTTCCTCTCGTCGGCCGTTTATGGCAGTAAAGTGTATGAGCCGTGTCCGCTACGCAATGTTGGCGTTTAACAGTGCTGCGCCCGCTATAAAGTGAAATGGCGTGATTTCTAGAGCCACAGTGGAGTCGATGCAGGGTTACGATAGCAGTAACAGCAATGAGAGCTTGAATTACCAGGATGTAATTGTGACGGGTGCCTGTAAAGCAGACAGACGTCGTATTAGTATTTGTTGTGATTACAGGAACATGAATGCCAAAATTTCTCCACGTCTTATCCCCAGCATTAACATCAACGTCGTCAACTGACACTGACTTGGCTGGCTAGTCCTAGTTCTACAATAAGTCTGACGTTGTTTGAAGACCGGAGATGACTGCAGGACAGACGCAGCGGATACTGTGACGGTCATCGCCAAACTCGCCAGTTGAGCTAAAGTTGATGCATGCTAAAGTTTAGCTCAACTGGCATGTCATATATGTCATACTGCTGAAGGAGTGAGGTATGCTGGAAGGACTAACTATATCAAAGAACACGCCCAACATGACAAATTCGAAAATTGGTTAAAGAATGAGACAATGAACAACAATTCTCCCGTCTGTTGTTACGGAGGAGGTTTTCCTCTCAAAAATCTGGATCCTCACTGGAGGCGCAGGGAGCGAAACCGTGAAAGAATGTTAATAGACTGATCGTGGAAAAAACTATTTAAAATGCAGGTAGTCTCAATTAATGTGTTAATGACATAATGAAAATACAATTTCCTGATACTGACCATGTCTGAGCCAACAGAGAAGCGAGTGCTGGTCCTGACGGCCCACCACTGTCAGCGTTATATCTACTGTCATCCCCGCCTTTATTCACATTTGTATTTAAATATGAGCAGGAGTGAGCAGCGGCTAGCATTTAAATGTAAAAACGCATCACACGAACCAATATACACTATTGGACTAGAGGAAGAACACAACTGACACCTGAAGACGTGTCTGCGAAAAGCGGAACGGAATCCAACATGGCAATTAAAACATTCAGTAAAGCTGCGGCTTTTCATTTAGTGACATCACTAAACAACCAGAGAGCCACCGCGTGCGTCTGCTGAAGCCGAGTACGGATGCGCAGTCAAACAGTCGTAGCAGCAGATTCCTGCAATCTCTTTTGTCTTTTGCGGTCTAATTAAAGCTGATTGGATCTCTTGCATACTGTAATTCCGCCGATAATGAAGTCTCACTCCCCAGGAAGTTTGCACCATTATTTTTGACTTCACCCCCTCAGCTACTACGGCAGCTTCAGTGTGAAATCCTCCAGGAGCTGGTTTTTCTTACAAGGCTCACCAGCTTTTTAGGGTCGAAGCTCTTAATTACGTCGGGCGTAAATGAGAGGCGGGAGCGAGCTGGCGTCGGAGCGCCGGGGGAGGGTGACAAAGCTCGCAGCAGAAACAGCGGCTCGCTCAACCTCCGGCTCCGCCCCGGATGAAACGAGGAGCGAAAAATAAAGGCTCCACATAAGGCGCGTATGCTAATGCGTCACTCGGTAATCCGACTAGAGGATGAATATAAGACGTTTCATCTCCGGCTCTGCAACACGAGGCCGACGAAAAAACACGGGACTAATTACACACTGCATGTATGCTCTTAGATTTCTATGTTGTCTCTGATTTTGACATTGAGGTTTGCAGAGCGCCGGCGTATTGTAACAGCCAAACTATACTCGACGTCGGATGCAAACAAAGGCCGACATTTAGCTGGAAGATGTACCAGCAGCGTGGGCTTTTTATGAATTATGCAGCTGATGCATGGAAAAAACTGAGAAAGCATCGCGGTTCAATCCATCCCATTGTTTGTGTCTTTGGTGAGCGACGTGCGTAGAATCGTCTATACTGTCCGACACATCGAACCACAGAAGAAAGAGGACAATTATTTGCAGAATTAAAGGATATAATTTCAAAACGCGTATTTATTCTTGTAGGCCTATTTCTACGCCACATAGGTGTCGGCGTGGATTAAAGGACCCGCTGCAGCCCATCATCGGAAACACCCTGCTGTTATTTCTGATCGTATAATTCATCCACCGATCAACTCAAATACACCAAGGATCAGCCATATCATTATAACCACCTACCTAATGTTCCTCTTTTGCGGGCAACAGAGCTAAAAGCCGCTGAGTGGAAACTGGAGGACAAGGCAACACCGGGAACTCGCCGTTATATCGCCCAATCCATTCTTTAAATTCATTTTCAACAAGGATCTACCATTTCCACAAAGGCTGATATTTGTGGAAAAGCTTGGGATATTATGGAATCGTCATCGCCGCCGGCCTTATCCGCCGGAGATCCTTCGTGTTAACCCGATAACTCAAAAACTATTTCATGGATCACTTTAAAATTTTCGACCCACGTAGATCTCAGCGTGAGGAAGAATTTAATTGAAGTAAAAGGTCCGTTCCATATTTCTAACACTAGCAGGAGCTTTACTTCCAAAGTTTTCGGGCCGTAATTTCTCAATTGTTCCGATTTGGTCCAAATTTGGTGCCCATGAATCGACTTTAGGAGATCAGTCGTGTATATATATCCTTTTAGATCATTTGTGCTACAACAGCTCTTCTGTGGTATCAGACGACATGGGCTGGCTATCCCCTCTAACGGACATCAATGAGCCTCGGGTGCACCAGTTGTCCTTCCTTAGACCACTTTGGTAGGTTCTACCCACTACAGACCAGCAACACCAACCAAGACCTGCAGTTGTGGAGATAATAATAATAATAATAATAATAATACATTTAATTTATAATGCACTTTACATTTGGATCAAATCTCAAAGTGCTACAAAGTAAAAGCAGATAAAAGCATAAATAA